>CAUZXS010006480.1:2500-79682 GCA_963585895.1 Sepioteuthis lessoniana
CTTTCATCCTTTGTATGTATCTTCAGAACTCTCCCTTATTGCTTTTAATCTTCATTGCTTGTCCATTTTCTTTTACCTAAATTTTTAAACAAATATAAATTAGTTTCATACGCAAAGGGGGAAAAAAAAAAGAGAATATACAAATATTTTCTGCAAAACCTTCTCTTTTCTTTTTTTCACTTTATCTCTCCGTAAACTATTTTAACAAATCACGATTTCTATATCTTTCTATCCCTAGTGACCTTTAAATCTTCCACTTATTATATCTTGATATCCAAGCAATAAGCTTGTTTTTTTTTGTTTTTTTTGTCTGTATCCCTTACTCTTCTCTCTCTATTTGAGAGTTCCCAGGGTATATTGGCTAATGTGCTGAACTGCATCATTGTAGTAAGCAAGTTTGAACAATAGTCAGGCTACTGCATACACTTTCAGTCTTATACACTTGGGAAAGGTATGAACTTCCTTAATCCTACAGTGTTAAACTGTACAACTACTGTCTTTTTACAAGGTAACTTTGCCATTAAATAACCTGTGACGGTTGATATGCCATTAAATAAAGAACCCAAACCAATCTTTCTCTGTATTTTTTTTTTTCATCTAACTTATACTTTTTTTTCTATCTTTCTTACTCCCTGCAAGTTAAAAAAAATGTAAACATAGAGTAAAAACTGCTCTTCTGTTAATGCCTAAACACTTCAGAATACTGCCTTCTTGTGGTGAAAGAGAAGATGACTTACCCTGTACAGCCAAGTGAGCATATATATGTCTGGTGTGCAAAAGTTAGGTGAGCTCAAGAGAAAAAAAATAGTGCTGCCTTAACTCTTGAATTTAAGATAAAATACAGTCTTGAGCAACGAGAATTGGTGAGAATGGCGTATGCAAATTTTTCAAAGTGAATGTATCAGCTAGGTATAAAACATGATGCGTGAAAGAAACAATGAAAAAGATTTTTTTGCGAATGCAATTCTGAGCATAGGAAGACCTCAGGGAAAGCAAATACTTGGATTGTTTTCACAAAAGCTAAGGCGAAAGGCGTGTGTGACAAAAAAAATACAAGTTATTTTGGCAACAACTCAGACAATGGACAGGTTCGATTTGAAGTTAATACTAGAATTTAATGGCTCTCCCACGGGCCCATCTGTTGTCAAATGGTGCAAAAAAGTGGAGCATGTCTGCAAACTATTTGAAATAAAAGAGCCAGTTATTGTTATTCCTTTAAGGTCGATGGAAGAGACTTGAGCGATCTACCAGCAACTCAAGGATGAAGCAGATCTGGACAAGTTCTCATTGAATGCTTGAGGGATGAATTGAAAAGGGGTTACGTATAAGAAAAAAACTCCAAAGATTTTCAACAATTGGAACAATATGGCAAAATAAAACCTGTAAACTTATTTAAGATGTTCATAACCTTTTGTCTTTGTGTGTTTTTGTATGATTGATTTAAATATAAATTTTCTCTGCCGAGAAAAAGGGGTGTTCTTGGTATGACACTAAACTGCATCTGAAAATGTATGCTGGCTATTTTAGAAATCTAGGGAGTGTGCAGTACTCATTTATTGCTATCACTCATAGATTCATTCTGACCCAGAGTGGTAGCACCTGAATCAAATAGTTCTGTTTGAAAATTATTTGTATTCATTAGGAATACTTGATGCCATATAACTATAATTTATTCGTATTAAGAATAGTTAATTAAAGCTATAATTATTTACTAAGGATTATTATTAGTTACTTGAAACTATATAATTGTGTGTAATCAAATGACTTATTAAATAGGAATAATTACCTCAAACCATGTAATTATTGGTATTAGGAATACTTAAAACCATACAATTGTGTGCAAATTATTTGTATTTGGTAGGAATACTTGATATCAAAACTGTGTGTAAAAATTTCAACTACACAAAAAATGTAAATATACATGTATGATAAATCCAATTCTCTAACCTCTAGAGATAAAATAACCCTAGATGGGTCGACATGCCACTAAAATCAATCAATCACTTTTAACAAGATAATTGTAAAGTTGGTGACTTTAGTTGAGGGCGACCAGAAGGCTTCCTTTTTAATAGCTACTACACCAAGGTTTAGAGGAGGGCACTACTCCTTTCCCTGGATTGCTCCACTTTACCCTCGATACGAACCTTATAATGTGTTAAGCAAGGAGGTATCAAGTACCATTTTTAAAGTCTTTGGTATGACCCAAGCTGGGATTGAACCCCGGTCTCCCAGACCATTGGTAAACACTCTATGATAAAATAATGAAAAATATTCTAACCCTAGGCTTCTCCATTTTTTACTTGATGCACACCTTGTGAGCAAATTTAATTCCCATTCACCCCCAAATTAATTGATTGAATATCAAATTACAAAATATAAGTAATTTATCAGTGTATAATAAAATTTACATGAGAAAAGAAACAATCGACTAAAAAAGAAAACCTGCCTTTAAATTCTTGAATTAGTTTTTAATGGAAAGGATGGGTTTGGTGGGCATAGAGGAGATCACATACTAGGTTGCAGATTTGCTAGTTTGAGCTGCAAATCACAATGTTCTATGTTCAAAGTTCTCTGCATGCTTAGAAAATAATGCACATGGCTAAACTTAGATTCCAATATATACAAACTTGGAAAAGCTAGTAATATTGACTCAAGTGTTGCACATAGCTTGGGATATTTTGCTACAGTTTTTTTTGGTTCATTCAGTAACTTTATAAAATAACTTGTTTAAAATATAATTTATTTTTAAATGTTTTCTTTCAGGAAAATATGATCATATTCACTGTTGATAACATCAAACAGATTTGGATCATTGGGGCCTGATCCAGATCCTTTATTCATTTGAATGAGTTGTATGTAAACAACATATCACTAATGGCCATCAGACCCAATCAGGCACTCTGATAGTTGTATGATACCTAGCAACTAGACTAGGTCCAAGAGAAAAAGTCTTTTGTTACTTTATCCATGACTATATATATATATATATATATATATATATATATATATACCTTTAGTTTTCTGTTTCTCTCTAGGTAGATTAGGTTATTCAAGTTAGAGATGTTTTAGCCTGTTTTTCAGTGATCAGACATATCTAATGAAGAAAATATTAGTCACAGCGGAAAATAAAACTTGCCAAAAGGTTAACACAGCTGGACGAAAGCCAAATTTAGGGATGGGAAAATGAGGGAGAGAGGAGTCGGGAATCTGCAAAAATCTGAGAAGTTGGGGAAAATAAGGAAACAAGAGTCAAGAAAAAGAACAACAAAAAATAATAAATAAATAGATAAATAAAATACACTTGCTTCAAAGAATTCCAGAGCGGTGCAGTATCTCTCTCTAAAACCAAGAAAATCTTTTGGTTTTGTTAATGGAAATGAAAATTGCTCTCAAAAAATCTAACAAAAATGCTTTAATGTAAATGTTTTCTTTAGTTTAGATTTAAATTTCATTAACTTTTATTTTTATTATATATATATATATATAAAACTTTACTCACACAAGCATTTTGAAAAAGACGTATATATAAATATATATATTATACACACACAACAAACCTATGCATGCACACATACATATACACACATATATAAATATATATATATTTATTTGATTACAAACATATGCATACACACACTTATAGATATAAACAAATGTATATATATATATATATATATATATATATATATATATATATATATATATATGCACAAACATGCATACACATGCATACACATTTATACATAGAAAAAATATTCATAGAAAAAATAGGTAATGTTCCCATTCATTCCAACTAGATGGTAAGTCTAGATGTAGTAAATCTATTCCTGAAGTTACCCACCAATGAGACTAACAGTGGTAGGGGATAAGTTAGCTACAGATCCCTTGCTGGAAAGTAGAAAATCTGATGGAGATGTTGACCTTCTGTGTACTTTGAGATAGAACCTGACAAATACCAACAAGAAGAGGGGCTAACTATGGGAGCTTAATTGTCCTAGTATGGGCCAATGTATACATGGAATACTTTGAAGAAATGGCATTAAGTTCTACATCACTAAACCCATCAATGTGGTTTAGATATGTGGATGACACATTCCTTCTCTGGCCTCATCAAGAAGATGTTCAAACAATAATCAACCATGTTAACTCAATTCATCCATTAATACAATTTCACAATGGAGAAAGAACAAGACAGTAAATTGTCCTTCCTAGATGTGTTAATAACTCACACAGATCAAGTATTTGGTACATCCATCTATCGAAAACCAACCTTCACGAGACAATACCTTAACTTCAACTATCCATACAATGTAAAGAAAGGAATCGTCCATTCCCTACAACACAGAGTAAAAGCCATCAGTAGTAATGATGTATATCAAGAAAAACTGGACAGATTAAGAGATACCCTCCACTGAAACAATTACCCAAAGAAGATAACATCAGCTCCAAGAAATCAAGATCACAAGACAGAGAATAAAAACTGAAAACTTACCACAGTCTGTCTACCTAATATCAAAGGCTTGGCAGAAAAAATTTAAAAAATACGTAGTCCATATGATATGAGGACAACATTCAAGAGTGGCTCAACTCTTCATAAACACCTCCTCCAAGTCAAACCTCCGACAGAATACAACATGACCAAGAATTGCGTATATTCCATCCTATGCAGCTGTGACAAAGGTGAGATATGCCATCCTCTGAAGGTAAGACTACAGGAACATTGAAATGCAGTAGTACAAGGGGAAATAGAAAAGTCAGGTATGGCTGACCATATATGGAAAGAAAAAGAAAACCATCTACTCTAGTGAGATAAAGTTAAAATAAAGGGATAGGGAAGAACATTGAAAAAGAAGACGTCTTAAAAAAGCAGCACATATGTTGGGCCAGGTTGACCTCTTCAGCAGACCAAGTATAAAAATGAATGCAATCTGGGAATCAATAACTGAAAAGGTCAAACAAATTGTTTTTAAAGAAAGTTACTTTGAAAATATCAAGAATAACTGATGCCATTGGATTTTATGTTTCAAATTCATATCATGACACTTCTCAAGAAATCTCTTGTGATGCTTCTTGGATTGATAGGCGTGAAAAACAGTGACATTATTTGAATAAGATCTTCACAGTTCCTGAACACCTTGTTTGATCAGCAGTCAAACTTTAAAAAGGATTTCCCAGGTTGAATCATTTTTACATCCAGATAAACAAAGGATACCTGAGAAAGGCCAGAGGATACAGCACCTGAAACGTTGTGTTACAACTAACAACAATAAAAATGAGGACAACAGTCTGCAAAATCATACACAAAATATTGCACATCAAATCTCATCTAAAAAATTCTGACAGATACATAAATTCATGAATATATATATACACCTGTGTTTGTGTAATATTTTTATTTTCAAATTGTATTATCTGGGTTTTTTTCATACCATCAGAATTATGGAATAGTTATAAAAAATTAATTACATATATGTTTTGGGTTTAATAAACCAACATCAAGACTTTAAAATGATGATACCGACTGCGGTTGAATCAACGATGGATGTTTAATAAAATACAAAAACAAAGGAGGAAATTATATATACAAAGAAAAAACATCCAACCATTCAATCATTAAATCAGCATTTCTATTTCAAAAAAGAAAAAACAAATAAATAATCTCTCTCTTTCTCAATATATATATATTTCCATAAAAGCTTATGCATGTATATATCTATAAATTTCAATGTCAGTGTGATGTTGACTATATAGGTAAGACTATTCAAAAACTGGAAGTTCAAGTTAAGCAGCGCATCTAACATGAATTATTAAGACAGCCTCAAAACGCTACATCTGGGTCTTCAAAGGTACAAGAGTTGACCATTAGCGATCACTTGGTTGATCACCATCTATGTAGGACTAATTATTCAAATGACTGTTTCTCTGTCTTGCACAAGGCTAGGTCTAAACAACATCTTACCCTTTTAGAGGTAATAGCTATTCCACTATATTGCTATCTTGTGCAGGCAGAGAAGACAATTTGACATCCTTTGACTGTTTGGGGAATTGGGTGAGAGTCGTGGGAGTTGAAAGTTTCCTTATTTTTTAAACCCTCCCCCACTGATTTAACATTTTTATCTTTTAAATGCGCCAGACAAAAAGATCTCTCCAATTATTTTTTTATTATTTTAATTAATTAATAAATATGCTTCATTACTTTTTGTCATAATAAAATTTTCTTGTACCAAAAACTTATATATATATATATATATATATATATATATATATATATATATATACACACACACACTTAGACACACACACACACATATATATATATATATATATACACACACACACATACATGCATAGATATGTGTTTATATATACACATGTGTGTATATATATATATATATATATATATATACACACACACACACACACACACACACATTCACATAAAAAACCACATACACATTCACACACATACTCTTCCTTTTCAAAAGCTACTACACCAAGGTACAGGGGAGAGCACTACTCCTTTCCTTAGACTGCTCCACTTTACCCTTGATATGTACTTTATAATGCTGAATGTTAAGCAAGGAAGTATCAAGTATCATTTTCTGAGTCTTTGGTATGACTTTACCTGGGATTGAACCCAGGTTCAGATATATATATATATATATATATATATATATATATATATATACACACACACACACACACAGAGACATTATATGTATTTGCATACACACACACACACATGCATACATTCAGAACACATAGTTATATTTTTTTGTGCCACAAATTATTTACTTGTGAACATAAACAGTTACTTTATCAAATTTGGCAACAAATTTATGGCTAGTTTGTAAACTAAGTTTTTGTTGATGTCTAGCTATAATCTAACAAACGTGTGTGTGTATGTGTGTGCGTGTGTATAACATCTGTTCATAATGTCTCCAGCCTTTTTAAATCTGTCAAAAAGTAGATATGCAACCCTGATGTAACTTGGCAACCATTCATAATCATACCTTATTGATCATATATGAACAGACATTTTCTCATGGTGTGATTTAGTTGCTATTAACATAAGGGTCAGAACTGGGTGCATATTTAAAAATGTTTCTAAGTGACACATTTTAGTTTAAGGTTTTGCTAGTTAGCTTTTGTAATCAGCTTAAGAAATTCAAAGAAAGTTTTTCTTTTACACTTAGAATAACCTTTGCTGTTATCCAATTCAAGTAAGTATAAGATCTATTCTATATCCTTTGAACTTAATTAGATTATTCTAAAAAGAAAAAAAAGGTGGGGGTCCAAAATACACAAATAAAAAAATCTTTTTGGTATTGGAAGTTTATTTAAAATTTCAAGTTCATTGAACATTTTTCAATAAGAGTTTAAATGTCAAATAAACCTTCAGTGAAAAATGATGAATAGATTTTATCTTTTTTCACTTAAGGTTATTTTGATTTGTTTTGGTTTTATGGTACATCAACCATTGTAGATTATTTAATGCCAAATCCATTTTTATACATATAAACAGTTCTATTTCAAAGAATTCAGTTTAACATAAGTACAGTTTCAATGTATACACACACACACACATATATATATATATATATATATATATATAGAGAGAGAGAGAGAGAGGATCCTGTGTCTACTTCCTATGACAGTAACCATAATAACACAATGTATGCATGTGTGTGTGTGTGTGTATATATATATATATATATATACACACACACACACACACACGGATATGTGGAGTCATGGTTATCATAAGAAGTAGACACAGGATTCTAGACGAGGATGTGTGCATTACACATTGCACAATTACCCTTGTGAAAAGTATGAATACAATTATTCTCCCTTCAGTTATGGGTAAATAGTAAGGTAGACTGGGCTCTTTAACAACCAGTCTAGGAGAAGGAAAACTGAATTCAAACTAGCTAAATTCCGCTTAAAAATTGAACTTGTGTCGTATCCTGCTTGGGAGAAGGAGTAGGGTAAATGTATATGTGTGCATGTGTATACATACATATATATATTTAAATTTTCTATACAGATATTTAATGCTACAGAAAAAAAGTGCTTTTTTGCATTGGACTCGGATCTATTTCTGCAACAAATGAGTAGACTGGCAGAATTTGTTTAAAGTATAAAAGAAACAAGGCTTCTGATTCAAAAGAAACAATTTGAGATCCGAGATGAAAAGTCAATAAAAGGATTTTGTGCTGAATTGCAAAAACACAAAGACAGAAGATTATTTTTAGAAATTATTTGTATTTGTTGTTCTGCATCAAATTACTTGCACTGCTAAATATGGATCAAAGAATTATCCCAAGAAATTGAATCATTGTGCGGACAATGTCAGCTAATTCAGATATTATCTTGGAAAGAAGCTGGAGAACTCAGATTGTTGAATTACAAAACTTGTAAGCACCAAGATTTCAATACAGCAGAAAATTGGTGTATTGAAAATAAAGAAAAACATTCCATACAAATGGACAAAAGGTAAAAACAAATAGAATTGGTAGATGTTAGAATATAAAAAAAGACTGAATAGGACTATATAGGAAAAAGAAGTTTACATTTACATCCATCATAATTTAGTTAAATTAGAAATAGTATAAATATGTCAAGGAAAAGGAGTTACCATACACAACTGCTAGTCTCCCTAAAACATTGAAGAAATTTGTACAAATAACACTCCCTAGAATACATGGAAACAAGGCTCCTAAGAAATTGATGAAGAAATACACAAAAACAAGGCTCCTAAGAAATTGATGAAGAAATACACAAAAACAAGGCTCCCTAGAAATTGATGAAGAAATACACAAAAACAAGGCTCCCTAGAAATTGATGAAGAAATACACAAAAACAAGGCTCCCTAGAAATTGATAAAGAAATACACAAAAACAAGGCTCCCTAGAAATTGATAAAGAAATACACAAAAACAAGGCTCCCTAGAAATTGATGAAGAAATAGACAAAAACAAGGCTCCTAAGAAATTGATGAAGAAATTCACAAAAACAAAGCTCCCTAGAAATTGATAAAGAAATAGACAAAAACAAGGCTCCCTAGAAATTGATAAAGAAATAGACAAAAACAAGGCTCCCTAGAAATTGATGAAGAAATAGACAAAAACAAGGCTCCCAAGAAATTGATGAAGAAATACACAAAAACTAGACTCCCTAGAAATTGGCGAAGAAATACATGGAAACTAGAGTCCCTAGAATCGATGAAGAAATACACAAAAACTAGGCTCCCTAAAATTGATGAAGAGAGATGCTACAAAAAATATCCCTAAAATGTTCAGATGCAACATCTAGACTCCTTTTAAAATAAAGTATTCATACTGAAACTTCAACCAATATGAGAAAAAAGTGTTAAGAAAAAAAAATAATTTAACATATTTCATTTAAACAGCATCGTGTTCTATCTATGATTTTATTCTTGTAATGGTTTAGAGATTACGTTATTTTTGGGTTATTTCCAAGAGAAATAACAGAAATGGCTTCAGCAAACAAAAGATTGTTGTTTTTTCTCAGATTTTTTTTCTTTTCTCCTTCAAGCTGGTTGCACATTGTTCATCACATAATTAAACAGATTTACTTGAAAAATTCAACACTGTTTCAAGAAAACAAGATTTTACCATATGTCATCATTTTTTTTGTTAAATGTGGCAAATTGTAAATTCATATGAAATAAAGAATACTGTCTTAATCTAAAGAAATTCATTAATCAAGGAGGTGCTGAAAAGTTCTCAGCACAACCAAGAAGAGAATGACTTTTTTTTTTTCCTGAAGAGTTAAAGATACTTGAAAAATGATATGCTAAGTGTATCGAACTTCAGGATACATATATGGAATAATGTATTTTACATGCCGAAGGGTGATATTTTCTTGGTCAGGACCAGAACTTTTCAGCAAATCATAGGCAATTTATTTTTTAATACAAGAAACAAAGCCAATAGGATTATTGCTTCATTTCACAAAATTCTAGTAACTTATATATAATCAAAATTTTCATTATATTAACACAGATAAAAAAAAAGAAAAAGAAATACACATATATATATATATATATATATATGTGTGTGTGTGTGTCATCCACAGACAGACCTGTTTTGTTCTATCAGAACTCCTCAGTGTGGCTAGACAGGCTAGATTCCTGATAGATATATATATATATATATATATATATATATATATATATATATATATATATATATTTGTGCATGCAAAATGACTGATTTCATTCTTTTTTGTCAACTAAATTTTTTGTTTTGATAAGATATATAAATGTCCAGTTTTCCTAAAATAAAATGCCAAGAACAAAATGGTACTGAAAAGTTTTTGGCCCAATTTTTCTGAAGTGTTGAATAAACTTGAGAAGCAATAGGACTTACGTATTGAATTGCAGAATAAATTTGAACTCACATGGACTTTTTATATCTCTAGGTCATAACAGTCTTAGAGTTGCATGGTCCTTTCACTATGATCATTCGTTCTCTGTATATGTTATGTATATGAAGCTTATACAATGATTAGTCTGGTTATATGAATATATGTATCAATCTTACCTTAGTATTAGTTAACTCACATCTCAACTCACTTCAGTTGCTCTATATATGGATTCAGAGAACAAGATGTAGTATTCAATCACACAGAGATGGTGCTTCTTGTTGACTTACTTATTCTAACTCAAGAACCATTTTAGTCACCTGACAGAAACATCTACTGGAATCTGTCGTCTCAGATTGACCTAGAGTTCAATGGCTGACCATCAAAATGGTTGGCCCCAGTATCTTTCTATGTTTAACAGTTTGAAACTTAATTTATATAATACACTAGAACTACCCAATCTACTATCTAACATTAGTCAGGCCAAGAACTTTTCAGCATCGTCTTATCAAATTATACATAATACATTCTTAATACAAAAAACAAATCCAATAGAAATATTGGCTTTATTTTACAATAATCAAGCAAGTTACTTATTTATATATTATCAAAATTCTCATGTTGATACACACCCACCCTAAAAGAGTTCCGAAGCCTGGTTGGAGAGAATAAGATCACATGTAACATTACAGTAATAAATATGCTATATAATATATAACCTCATCATTTTTTTTTTTTTGCACAGAAGAAAAAATATGAAAAACAGAAAAAATTAAAAAAGTCATTTATTTTTTTCATAAATTAGAATCTATTCATATAAAAAAAAAAAAAAAGAAAAAAAAAAATGTTGATCAATTCTTTCTGTTTTCTTTCACCAGGTTTAGCATCCTTTTAGCAATCCAACTTCAATCTACAACTTGTTTTGATTTTGAAAGAAGGAAAGACAAGAGAGATCATTCTAGTTGTCGTTGGCGACCGTAGTCGAGGGTAACCCGAAGGCTCTCTTTTCAATAGCTACTACACCGAGGTGTAGGGGAGGGCACTATTCCTTTCTCTGGATTGCTCCATTTTACCCTTGATACATACCTTATAATGCTGAGTGTTAAGCAAGGAGGTATCAAGTACCATTTTTTAAGTCTTTGGTATGATGCAACCTGGGACTGAACCCTGGTCTCCAGGGCCAAAAGGGAGCCTTCATTCTAGTAGTGTCTCTAAAATCTGAAAGTTTTCCAAGTTAAAATAGCTAAAAAGTATGCAAACTTGACTCCTGGTTGCTGAAACAACATTAAACCAATTTTACTTTCATTAGTAGGCAAATCTAGAATACATTATCATAAAAAGTTTGTTAAAATGTCCCATATTTTCCAACTTATTTGGTTACAAACATGCAGAGATTATATATATATATATATATATATAAATATATATATAATTGAAAAAATTAAACAAACCTTCATTTAGCAATTATAAATTTATTTCAGCTGGCAACGATGAACCAACTTCTTCAGATAACCATCACAAAACCAGCAAAAAATAAATCTATGCAAGCTAAATGACGGTTTGTTGAGTTTTTCAATTATATGGAAATTGGCTCTGTAAGAAATTTATATATTAATTATCATACATTGAGCACTCCTGCAGATTTATAAGAATTCTCTTATATATTTTCAAAGAGAATCATTCCCAACTCATCTTCTTTGGATATATATATAAGGATAACAAGAATCATGTGTAAAACAGTTATAATTTAAAAAGTACTCTATGCTTTAAAACCAAAACAGAGATAATATAAAACCTACAATATCAAAAGAAGTTCACAAAAAATCAAAGATATTTCAAAATGTTTCATGTAGTATTTTGGTGTATTGTAGAACAAACAATGCCATACGGCAGTCAGACTAGAAAGAAGTCAAGTTTGAAATAGACTTACAAACAGAGCATTTGTTTTGACCCCAACCACAAAAAATATTTTTCAGGTGACTGACAAGTTGATGGATCTATGTTAGCATAATACCATGAAATAATTTTCTCAGCTAAGATTGAAAAAAGCTAATTTTAGAAAAGTACATCGCAAATTTGGGGCAAGTTAAACAAGCCTCTTGAGGTGAATTCTTTGCATTCAGTTGATAATTTAAATGTCTCCCAGAAAAAAAATAATGGAAGAACAATAATTGAGTCAGAGATCTCATAATGTTATTTTATTTCTGTAGCAACAGTGACAGCCAGAACTGATTGAAGACCTCAAGTGCTTCCTGAGAATCAAGATAAGATAAAGATGTATGCAAGAGGCCCATTCATCAATTCATTATCTGATGTCAGGGTTCCCAGTGCAAAAGTAATTCTAGATACCCTAAGGCATAGGCAAATGATTACTTACTCCAATTCTCAATGAATTCAAAACATGCTGGCTAATTCCTTTAGATCTGGCCCATGGCAGCCTTACATGCAGTCAAAATTATTGCTATTAGTCCTCAAATGTAATACATTCTGTTTGTGGAATAACACCTAAACTTTATCTCAAGTGATGTGCATCTCAATGTGATAAGAAAATCCTCAACATACAAGTCCAATTTGAAAGTAAAATAATTTTTCTTTTGATTTTTGTTTTACATCTTTCTTAACATCATCATCATCATCATCATCATGTCGCGCTGGTAGCACGGATATCCCAGACCCTCTTTCGCCACTCCTCCCTATCGTTCATCGCCCCAGGCAGGTCTTCAGGACAACATCCCGTATCCTCACATAGCTGCTGAATGTATGTTCATGCTGGTCGTCCTGCTTATGCACAGCCATGTGTGGGGGTCCATAAGAGTACATCACTAATGAGTTCGTCCCTGCTTCTCCAGCAGTGTCCTGCATGTCTTTCTTAACAGCCTACTTTATTTTTAGATCTCTTATCTATCTATATATATATATATATATGTGTGTGTGTGTGTGTGTGTGAGGTGCATACGATAAGTTTCCAGACTTTTTTTGTATGGGCATTTAAAATTGTCATAGACTCATGAAAATTCACTATGTTATTGCTATACATCTTATGAGATGACTGACCAATTTTTATGATTTCAGGTTTAAATGAACAGCTACAGCAGCAATTGGAATACACCCTACTAAAGTCTGATTGTCACAGCTGGTGAAAGTCAAAAATGCAATATGACACTTTAGAATAATGATATGCAATAAAATTCTGTTTTAAACTTGGAAAAAATGCAACAGAAAAGTAGGGAATGCTTCAGACTGCCTTTGGACCATCTGGCATGAATCAAGCATCAGTTTTTGAGTGGCAGAAGAGATTCAAGGAAGCCAGGGAATCTGTGAGGGATGATGAGAGATGTGGGAGGAGTAAGGAAGTCAGTACACCAGAGTTGATTGGCCAAAGGGTTAAAGTTAGTGTTAGGGTTACTATGTTGAGGTTTTAAGGGAGTTCAGGAAGAGATTCTGTTGGAAGAGGCCAGCACTGTTCAAATTGAGTCAGTGGCATTTCCACCAGGACAATGCACCAGTCCACAACTCCATCCTTGTCACAGACTATTTGAGCAAGATGGGCATCAAAACAGTTCCTCGGCCTCCCTATAGTCCAGACCTTGCTCCCTGTGACTTTTGCTCATTCCCTAAGCTCAGAGGCTGTCGTTATGAGACAATTGAGGAGATGAAAGAGGCTATGACGAAGGTCATTGACATGCACACACAAGAAGACTTCCATGGGGCCTTCCAGAAGTTGTTGGAATGGTACAACAAGTGCATTGCAGCCGGAGGAGATTACTTCAAAAGGGACTAGAGTTTCATGTGTGTACTATCAATAAAAGTGCCCATATGAAAAAAGTCTGGAAACTTATCGTATGCACCTCGTGTATATATATATATATATATATATATATATGTTAACATCAAATTAACTTTTTAAATTGATCACAACAAGAATCAACAGCTTCTAAAACCTTCAACAATTTCAAGCCTGCATAAAGTATAGCAACACATGGATGTAGTTCATGTTAAAACACTACTTTTAATATCATAAATCACTCCAGTGGTGAGGCTAAGAATACCCTGATAGCACCCTTAGCAAAAGCATACCCACCAAAAAAAAAAAAAAAAAAAAGTGGTAAGAGTTCAGTTCTGAAGAGTGTGTAACACCACTCCTACATTCACTCTGATCCGCAGTGGGAGTATCTGTTAGGATCTATCAATGGGTCAACTGAATCTATTTGAAAATTATTAGTATTAGATAGAAATATTTGAATCAATGTAACTATACAAATCATTTATATTAGATAGGTATACTTAATATGATATAATTGTACAAAGAAATGATTATTATTATCAAATAGAATATTGTAAATGAATTATTTTTATTGACTAGATAACTGTGCAAATAAATGGTTAATAGTAGATAGGAATACTTGAAGCTATTTAACTGCAAATTATTGGTATGAGATAGGAATATTTAAAATCATTACTGTGTGCAAATAATTTGTATTAAGAATGATTATTTGAAGCGATAACTGTTTACACAAGGTTTTTGTCATTAGTTACTTGAAACCATACGGTTGCTTGCAAATAAAATTCTAATAACCCAACAAGTTTTGACATGTTGTCATATCCCTTTGTAGAGATGCAGTTAGCATATTCTATAATACCAGCTGACAAGGATAAGATCAATTTTAAAGAGGAGTAAAGCTAGTTTTAATTCAGAATTTCTAGTCTAACCTATTTACCCATCGTTTGGGGGAAAACAGATGGATTCATGCCTTTGTTAAAGACATTAGCATAAAATGAAACACCAACAACCTCATCCAGGATTTGAACTATGGTTGCTGATTCCATTTCCTGTAATGATAACCATTACACTAAGTGTGTCACTTATTATTATATGAAGCAAGTACATCATGCCTTTCATATGAAATGACTTAAGAGGCTCCTCAGTATCAGCTGATTGGACCATGTCTCACACAGTGATACCCTTCTATAGACCAAATTTCCCTGTATATACTCTCTTTCGAGTTAGCAATCCCTTTTATAACTAAATCATCTTGGATACCTGAAGGATAGAATGTTTCCATTCTCTGTAGACAGATGCAACAGGAATAAGATGGAGATTAGTCATCACTCAGTTATATTCAAGGGAGCCCGAAAGAGAGATATGAAAACCTGCAACATCTTTTCAGACAACCAGTTGGGAATTACAGGTCAAAGACAGAGTTAGATGGCACCAGATTATCCATAAGTGCATCATCACAGTTGCAGATGTGGGGGATGGATCAGGTTATATCAATACTACATTTGAATCCTAGACAAAAGTGTACATCCATATGTGCTGTGTGTATGTGTGGGGGTATTTGAACACTCAAAAAATAAAATACTTAAATGGAATGAGGGAGAGACAGAGATGAATTAGGGGAAGGGAGAAGACTATGAAAAGAGAGACAGAATAAAGGGGCTGTGAAAAAGGGTCAGGATAGATAGGAGATCAGACTTGCTTGAACATTTGCATCAAAATTGCACTCACTCATGCATTGGTCTATGCAGTACCAAGACTCTGAGAAAAAACTCTTGAAGCACAACATGTATGGTCTCTAAGGATTTAAGTGCCAATGATGATGAATAATTTTCTAAGTTTTATAGTTACAATTGTTACATTTTGAGATTTATAAAAGTAATTAAAAAGAAAGTCTCCAAATATTAAAAAGCATGAAATTCTGAGCATGATGAGTTTAAGAGACAATAAAAAAAAACAGAATTAAACAAACATTCATCTCAATATAAATATCATATTTATGTCTGTATTTACTCAACCCCATCATCTCAGGAAAGATGTGACATAAGGCCAATTTTATGTAGAGAAACAGATGGTTTAAATTAAAAATTTTCCTTTTCTAGACTGGTTTTCTAAACAAGGCTAAAGACCCTAGTCTGCTCTGCTATTTACTCTTAGCTGAGGAGAGAACAGAGGTTCATGCTGTTCTCTCTAATTTAAAAAAAAAACAGAAAAACTTTCATGTATGTTTCTGTAACCGAGCAAAAATTGTCATAATATTTGTTAAAGAGTGTTTTAATACTGTTACACTAAGTAAAGCAATTTCCAATAGAATCGACAGCTCAATAATAATAATAATGATTTCTTCCTTTGGTTTGATTTCTTTGTTCAATGACATATCAACCTTCATAGGTTATTTAATGCCAAAGCCATCCTTGTAGAAGGACATTAGTGGTACTATTTAACTTCTTACAGTTTCTTTGTTTAATGGCATATCAACCTTTGTGGGTTATTTCATGTCAAAACCATCCTTGAAGAAGCCATAGTTGTGGGAATAAGGGTGCTCATGCCTTTACTAAGGTTATAAATTCAAAAGTGAATGTAATAGCGTGATTGGAGTTTGAAATTTACTACTACATTACAATCCAACACATGAGCCACTATGCCAAAAGGACTTCCCATAATAATAATAGTGTAGAGTCTGCATTTACACTAAACCTGAGCATTATAATCTTTCAAGAGAGCTAACTATTAAATGTTAATTACAAAGTATTTCCTCTTATTCATTTACAACTATGATAACAAAAATTCTGTAGGTAGGATGTGAGTTGACATTGAAAGTGACCTTTGAGTGAACTTATCAAATAGAAATTTATTTGCACAGAAATTGCTAAACAACATACAGAAAACTTGGAGCAGAAAAAGAAAATGACAAAAAAAATCTGCCTTAGCTGTACATTACTTGGATATATAAAAATTATTTATATATAACTTAATATGAAAGATGTTTTTGCCTTTTCTAAGTTTATGTAGTGGCTAGGTCAATATTTATCTCCCTTTTCTGGAACTCTCCCTTTGAAAAGAGGTAGAAGTTAAAGCCCATTAAGAAATCTCAAGAAACTCAAACATCAAAAGTGATGGCACTATGTGCAACATCTGTAATAAATTAGAGAATGAATAAATAATTTCGAGGTTGAACAAGAATTGGGAGAGGTGATAAGGTCTGGAGATCAAAGGAAAGGCATCTTTTAAGAAGAGAAACAACCAATCAGGAATAGGAAGATGGTCAAAGATCAAAAGATAGAATCATTGGTAGAATGAAAATCAATGTTGACTAAAAACTAATTGATAGTAGCTTACATAATAGTTAAGCAAGGTTTTGTGCACATAGATATTTTAATGCATGTATGTATATATATTAAATGTCTGTATATATCATCATATGTCTATATTGGCCATTGTTCATAGTAGGTCTCCTTAGTGGCACCCATTATCCGCACAGAGCTGATGAATGTAAATTTTTGCTGGTTGGCAACACTTATAAGTTCATCTTTACTTCTCTAGAATTACCCAGCATATTTTGTTTGTCTTGCTTGAATAGTTTATGCGATCAGAGGTAAATAAGCAAAACACTGTATGTATATATGTGTAACTGGTATGCATATATATGGCGTGTGTGTGTGTGTGTGTGTATATATATATATATATATATATTTATATTTTATCTAAAAGATCTGAAGAAGTCCTGTTAATCATATCATATTTACCAACCCCTCCGCTCGGGCAGGATATGACACAGGGTCAATTTTTAAGTGGAGTTTAACAGGTTTGAATTCAGAGTTTTCCTTCTCCTAGACTAGTTGCCTAACCAAGGCTGAAGAACCTAGTCTGCACTACTATTTACCCATAGCTGGAGGGAGAATAATTGGATTCATATCTTTCCCAAGGGTATTAGTGCTATGTGAAATCCAGTCTCATCCAGGATTTGAACTCGTGTCGCCGTGTCCATTTCCTGCGATGATAACAATTACACCACGGGCAGTCCTGTTAATACACTGTATGTATATATGTGTAACTGGTATGCATATATATGGTGTGTGTGTGTGTATATATATATATATATATATATATATATATATATATATATATTATCTAAAAGATCTGAAGAAGTCCTGTTAATTTTTTTTCGTGTTTTTGGAAATTTCAAAAATGCATAACAGGATGGAAATAAATTTATAATCCTATGTGACCAGTTTTGTTGTTTTTCTTAAAGTATATATATATATGAATAAAATAGACACTGACTTTGTCAGTAACTTTTGATAAAATGTATGTACTATGTCTAGGATTAAAGTGTAGTAGCTGTACTCATGGTAATCTGTTTAAATATATTACAAATAAAAATTGTCATCATATATGCATAATTATGTATCCATTTTGTCATTTTTACTTTTGAGGAAATATTCATTTCATACGTTTTGAAAAGAAAAAAAACTATCTTTTTTTAAATAACTGTGGAATTCATTGAGTAGAGTTACTATACACTGATCCTAAGAAGGAATGCCAAGTCGAAATACATTGATGGTAAGCAGTACATAAATATTAAATTTTGATCCAAGGCAGAATTATAGATTCACATGTAAAGTTGGGGGTGGGAGTATTTAGACACTTGCAAAATATCTAATATGCTTGAATGGAGAAAGAGAGGCAGAAAGAAAAAAAGAGAGACAAAACAAGAGTGGAAAGAGAAGGGAAAGAAAGAAAAAAGGAGGGGGAAGAGAGAGAAGAAGAGGAAAGAGAGTGAAATAAGGAGGGTGAAAGGGAGAAAAGAAGAGGAGGAAAGAGAGAGAGAGAAAAGGAGAAGGGGAAAAAGAGAGAGAAAAAGAGAAGAGAGAAAGAGAAAATAAGGGGAAAGAGTGAGAGAAAAGAAGAAGAAAGAGGGAGAAAAGAAAGAGAGAAAAGGTGAGGGAGAAAGAGAGAAAAAAGACAAAAGAAAAGCTGAATTAAATTTATAATAAGTAATCAAGAGTTAAAGTAGAAGGTGAAAAACACTTTTTCATCAGAGTCGTAATTTCAGCAAATAAAAATAAATAAATGAATAATAATGAAAATGCCACAATAGAGAAATTAGGAATGAAAAATAAAGATCCTCTAACCAAAATACAAATTGTATAATAGAAAAACTAAAGAAAATGCTTTGCAATCCTCATATTGTTAACTGTTCATGTTTGGCTCTTCAGAAATGCATACAATCTTAGAGAAAACTAAGGCAAAGAGTGAAAAGATAAAATCTGAAGAGATTTTGAGCAGAAAAGCATTTAAAGAGATTTGCTCTTCTAGCTTTTTATTATTTTCTCAAATTTTATGGAATTTTTTTTTTTTTAAATAAATAATTTCATTATAACTAAACAGAAAATCTAACTTGAAGCAGATCTGTTGAAATAAAGAGAACAACAATTGAATCTGTATAGGTTGATGTAATCAAACCATATTGATAATTTCCTTCAAGCAGAATCAACAAGTGTCTAAGAAAGTATAATCATCCCACCAAATCACAAAAGTTAAGGAACAATAAATCTGAAAAGTACTTAAGTAGATCGTTACTTAGTAACAGCAGATACTGTAAGCTACCTGAGGCCTATAGCCAGATTAGGCAAAGTGTACTAAATAATGCTAAGTATGAGTTATACAGTTCCTTATGCTATTACTAATGCAAGGATGAACTCTTAAGGGGGTGTCCTCGTGGTGTAATGGTTAAAGCGATGGACTATGGAATCGTAGTAAGCGAGTTCGTACTCCAGTCATGCTATTACATTCACTTTCAGGCAAATACCCTTGGGAAAGGTATGAACCCCCTTTTCCTAGCAGCTATGGGTTAAATAGTACCACTACTGTTCTTCTAGGAGAATGGCTTTGGCATTAAATAACCTGAGAAGGTTGATATACCATTAAACAAAGAAACCAAACCAACAAACTCTTAAGTGATTGAAGCCCAATCAGCTCCTGCTGTAGAATACACTGACTGCAATGAGTGTCTTAGATATGACATTAAACAATCTGATAATGAGGCTCCAGTAATGCTGGAGCTTCGGGGAATGCAGTCTACCCTGTCATTGCCATCACTCCTAGAGTCACTCTGGCCTGAAGTGATAGCACCTGATAGGGTCCTACCTATGGATCAAAACAGAACTGCTTGACATTTAAACTGTGTGCAAACAAGTGACATATTAAATTGAATTGCTTAAAATAGAACTGTTTGATCATTCAACTGCATGTAAACAAACAACTGCTGTTTAATTGAATTGTTAGTGATACATAGCAATACTTGAAACCATTTAACTTTGCTGACTTATGTTCACAAATCATATATATCTAATATGTATAAACCAAGTTTCATATTAAATAACCTACAATGGTTGAATGCCATCAAACCAAACCATAAATGATGTTCTTCTATGGACGTGCCAGTGTTGTTCAAACAGCAAGAACTTATTTACATCAGCTGTGTGTAGACACAGGATGTAGTTCAGAATACCTGCAGGGAGCGAGGATGATAGGGACAGATGGAGAGTCAGGGAAATCCATGCTGTCAGCATGAATTGATGATGATGAATGCATGTGTTAATCTTAGGCCACTAACAAGCTTTGTTTTTCAAATAAGAAAGGCATTTCTCAATTATACATATAATAAACTTGTCATAACCAGTCTTATTAATTCCTGATGACTAACAATCCCTTTCTTTGTGATTTTCAATATATAAACAACAAAATTAAACAATAGTAAGTTTGATCAATACTTAAGTACCATGATTATTTGTGTACAAGAAGGAATTTATGGATGATATGCATTCTTAACTCTGGGCTACAAAATTTAAAGAAAAAAAAACTCTCCTGTATAATATGCACTGCCTTTTTAGAATTTGTAGCACAGAAATTAAACATATTTAACTTATTTTTATTCAATATGAACAATTTATTTAGTTTTTATTGTTTTAAAACACAAAACTTACACAGTATTTAGAGCAAACACAGGGACATATCCAATTGAAAATGCAACAAGCTTGCGCATAGGCACAAAAAAAAAAAAAAATAAAATTATAAACAAACATGCATTCCAGTAGCTAGTGACTATTTCTCTCCAGTGATGTAAAACAAAAGTGGATATTATAGTCAGTCTTTGACACTGATAGCCGTGAAGTCGACTAAAATCTACTTCATATCTATATGAACAATTTTTAAAAAAATGCTGTGTTTAGTTTGGGATTTAAACACTTATGTATTAGTTTGAACTAAACTGAATAATATGTTACAAAATATTAAAATCATGTATAACTTACTTTTGGTCATTATGTCCCAAATATGTTGACACAGATGGCTGGAAAAAACAAAAAAAAAAACTAATATTTAATTCTAGTGTATAATACACAACCTTAACTTTTAAGCTTAAAAATCTGAAAGAAGAAAGTGTTTATTATACCCAAATATGGCAGGTCCCTTACTAACAGCAGGTACTGGAAGCTGCCAAATCCTCTATATCAGACCAAGTAATGTGTAATGAATAATGCAAAAGTATGAATTATACAAGGTCTCTTATCCTGTTAATGCATGTGTTAATCCATGACCACTGACAGGCTTTTGTTTCTTAATCATACATTAACAATTGTATTAATTCCTGACCACTAACAATCCCTTTCTTTGTGATTTTCAATAAATAAACATTATCTGTCTCCAAAATGTTATAGAGGATATATCAGAGTTTAGACAGAATCTTAACACCCTCACAACTAAATTTGGAATAATCAAAACAAGTTGGTACTCTGGAGGACTGGAGTTTGATTTAGGGATTAACATTTGGTAGCAAAGCATAGTTCAGAGAAAGGAGGAAGAATAAAAATAAAAAAGGTTAAAACTTGCTCCCTCCCTGGGATGAAGAAAGGGGAAGAATGTGAGGAATGGCTGTGTAGGGATACAATAAATAATTATTTCCCTTAGATAATTTTCATGTCCGTTAAGGACCCTGTAGGAGGTCACGTGACAGTTCCAGAAACCCATTCTGAACCTTTTTCCATTTCTGGTCTTTGAACGGTTGAGACATTGTCCCTGAACCCTGCCAGGGAACAGTAAAGCCATATGACTATCTTGCCTACTCTTAACAAGCAAGCCATTTTCTATTTTGTACCCCTTCTACATACTGCTTGTTCATGAAACAATATTTGTATAGTTCTAGCTGTTGGGACACATCTGTACATTCTTTTCTTTTTAATATCACATGTAGGTATATTTTGTATATAGAATATTAATTGTTCTTGTATGTTCAAATGAGTTAATTTCATCTTTTTTCTGCTGTGTCTAGTGTTGACATACCACAGATATACTAATGCTAATATTGGTTCTTGGTGAGTGGAGATTCAACTAAAATGTCTTCCTCCACCACAAAGCATCTAATAGCTGCTGCATGACATTGAATTTTCATATTTAATGCTTATTTTTTTGGTCATCTGCCTACAACTTATGCTAAGATGATGGTCAAGTACCTGTGCACCTTACCTCGAATCAAAGTGTTTGTCTATATATAATCCCTTTGCCACAGGCAGGATGTGACACAAGATATAAATTTCTTTTAAGTGGAGTATAGCTGGTTTTGATTAAAAGCTTTTATTCTAACCATGCTTCTTTTCTTCGTCATTCTCTTTGATTTTGTCAATCGATGTTCTAAGTACATAGTCTAGACAAATGATAAAGAGGTACGGAGCCAGCGTGTCCAAATCAAAGAGAATGGCTTCGAACTGACGAAGAAAAGAAGCAGAAGGTACCCCGCAACAACAATTACCGACGCCGACTACGCCGATGACATAGCGATACTGGCAAATACACCTGACCAAGCCGAAACACTACTGCATAGTTTGGAACGAGCAGCAGCAAACATAGGCCTCTATGTTAATGCACACAAAACGGAATATATGTGCTATAACCAAACGGGGGACATCTCCACTCTAGAAGGAATCCCTCTTAAACTAGTAGACAAATTCACTTACCTAGGAAGCAGCGTCGAATCAACCAAAAAGGACATCGAAATGAGGTTAGCGAAAGCATGGACAGCTATCAATAGGTTATCGATTATTTGGAAATCAGACCTAACCGATAAAATGAAACGCAGTTTCTTCCAGGCAGCGGTCACATCGATACTGCTATATGGCTGCACTACATGGACGCTAACAAAACGGCTGGAGAAGAAGCAAGACGGCAATTACACAAGAATGCTACGTGCAATCTTAAACAAGTCCTGGCAGCAACACCCCACAAGACACCAACTGTACGGCCACCTACCCCCTATCACAAAAACTATTCAAGTTAGACGAGCCAGACATGCAGGACACTGCTGGAGAAGCAGGGACGAACTCATAAGTGATGTACTCTTATGGACCCCTACACATGGCCGTGCAAAAGCAGGACGACCAGCACGAACATACATTCAGCAGCTATCTGAGGATACGGGATGTTGTCCTGAAGACCTACCTAGGGCGATGAACGATAGTGAGGAGTGGCGAGAGAGGGTCAGGGATATCCGTGCTACCAGCGCGATATGATGATGATGATGATTCTAACCATAGTTAAAGAACCTAGTCTGATTTATTATTTACCCATAGCTGGGAAAGAATAGATGGATTCATGCCTTTCCTGAGAGCATTAGTGCAAAGTGAAATGCAAACTGCTTCATCCAGAATTTGAACTCTGACTGCAAATTCTATTTCAAGTCATAATTAGTGACTATAAATAACAAATCTAGTTTAGTAAAACTCATATGTATCAGTTCCCATGCTCAACAACTTGAAAGGACAGCACATCTTAACCAGATGAGTCTTGCATTTTAAAAAAACAGTAAAGAAAAGAATTATTTTTGTAACTAATTTTTGTTGCTTAGCATTCAGAAGACCTTCCTCTATTTAGATTTTTAAAAAATAAATAAAAAAAATAACCTGCTCATTAGCCTAGTAGGTAGAGTGTTCGTCAATGGTCCAGGAGAACTGGGTTCAATCTCAGGTCGCGTCATACCAAAGACTTTAAAAATGGTACTTGATACCTCCTTGCTTAACACTCAGCAATATATGGTACGTATCAAGAGTAACGGAGAGCAATACACAGAAAGGAGTAGCGCCCTCCCCTACACGTCAGTGTAGTAGCTATTGAAAAGGGAGCCTTCTGGTTGCCCTCGACTATGGTCGGCAACTTTACTACTTTTATATTTATTGTCATCCATAGACAGACTGTTTCGTTGTATCACAACTCTTCAGTGTGGCTAGACATATGAGATGCTCCAAACCAGGATCGAAATCCGTCTATCTTTACATTAAGGCTGATGACATACCCCTAAACCAAGCCTACAACTCAATGCCAGCTCAGGATATATTTAAAAATACTGATTTTCTATGCTTCAGACAAGAGTGTCCTATTTACAATATAAGTACAATGATGATAATTGTTACATTAAGCATGTTCCCAAATGATCAAAGTGGTACTCTCTGGTACTTTTGCCTATGATCAGAGAGTAATATCTGTACCCACACAAACATAAATAAATAAATAATAAACATTGATATATTTATATATTCTTATTTTGTATTTACTTATAAGAAAGTACAAAGTTTTATCCTCTTTGGGGAAAGGCATTAATCTATCTTTTCTCTCTTCAGCTACAAGTAAATAATAGGGCAAAATGTGCTCATTGGCCATGGCACAGAAATTGGTCTAGAGGTATAACTACTTTGAATTCAAAACAATTGTACCTTGCTTAAAAATTGACCTTGTGTCCCATTCTGTTTGTGAGGGAGGGGGTCAAGTAAGTACATAAATTTTATACTCTTAGAATTAATAACAATTTTCATCAATAAATCTTATTAACTGATGTACTCTTACTAGTGTCCTCATCTTGGTTGATAATTATTATAATTGTAACACTTCAGCTATTGTACCCTTTGGCCTTTTTCTAACATATGTCAGCAAGTGACCTTCTGGAAATTTGAAACCAAACCATTTATTTAAGGGCATATAGTTTTCGTTTCACTGTCCTTGCTAAGAGGATATCTCATACTAGTAATTTCCATTGAAGGAAATTATACAACTTTCCATGCACTTGAATTCATAACTATTAGGTAACTTGATACAGTTTAATAATGCTTACATCCACATCCATTGTCATCTAAGACAATTAAGTGATCACAACTTAAAACCATAAACTTAAATGTCATTTTACCTGTCTCTTCAACTGAACTAGAATCAGCCCAATAGGCAAAGCTTAGAATACACCAACTGCACCCTCTGCAGAAGGGCGAGAATCCCACCCAGCAAAAAAAAAAAAAAAAGAGAGAAGTCAAAAAAGAAAGACATGTCCAGAGTAAGACTCTAAACTGCATCCAATAGCGGGTATCAAGTTCTGCACTCTGGGGTATGTGGGGTAACCATTTCTTAAGGATTATTATTATTATTAGTTATATAAAAACCATTATTGGTGTTTGGTATGGTTGGGTTGGGTTGGGTTTTATGACATATCAACCATGGTAGGTTATTTAATGCCAGATCCTGTTTAAACATATATTTATTATATATGTGATTTGTAAACATTTTGTTGATAGCACTATTCATTCATTTGCACACAGTTAAATGGTTCTGATTATTGCTATGTAATACCAATAATTCAATTTAGGTACACAGATAAAGAGTTCCAGGTATTGCTATTTAACACTAATAATTCTATTCAACAGTATTTATTCATTTGTATACAGTTAAATTGTTTCAAATATTGCTGTGTATCACTTTCAATTGAATTAGACAGTCATTAGTTTACACACAATTAAATGGTCAAAGAGTTTTATTTCTAACAATTCAATTTAATGCAAGTTATTTGTTTACACACAGTTTAAATGTCAAACAGTTCTATTTGACCGAGAAATAGGACTCTATGAGCTGTGATTACTCCAGGTCAGAGTAAACCTAGGAGCAATAGCAATGAAGGGGTACTCAGCATTCCCCAAATCGCCAAAGCTGGAACCTTGCCATAAGATGATTTGATGTCATATCCAGGACACTTATTGAGAGAGTCTTACTCCTCTGCAGAGATGCAGTCAGTGTATTCTACAGTACCAGCTGACTGGGCTATATTGGTGTTAGACAGACATACTTGATAACATAACTGCATACAAGCAAATTATCATTAGATAGAAATAGTAACTTTAAACCATTTAAATTAGTATTAGATAGGAATATTTGATAACTTATAACTGTTTGCATATCATTTGTGTTAGATTGAAATACTTGATACCATATTACTGTGCAACAAATGATTATTATAGTCAAATAAAAAAAAAAATGTGTTTTTAAAAAATGATTGCATTGGAACACTGAAAATATAGTTATGATTGAAATGCCATTAAACAATCAGACCAGATATTATCATGTGTCTGGCAAGGGCACATGGTGTAGTGGATAAAGCATTTGGTTGAAAAATGCTTCTGAGTGAAATCATCTGGAGGTTTCAGGTTCAATCCCAACAACAGGTAAGAACAACAAAGGAATACTTACTATAACTAAACACTTGTGCCCGTTAATAAGAATTGCAACAATCTACCCCTGTGGTTCAAATAAAGGTTTCAGAAGGCTGAAGAACATATCAGCCGAAATATTGAAGGCATAAGGCTAAAGATGAGGTCAATAATCTAAGTAATGACAATTATCAAGCTTCATCACAGAAATTTAGACAAGTAAACAATTTATTGTACAATGAGAAGACTATCATAATATATATCTTATAGCTTTTAAAATAACTATGGGATATCTATGGTTATAGTTATTACACAAATCTTCAACAGAAGAAATTGAGTGTGAAAATTTAATTTTTATTCACCTCCAAGTAAATTAATTGAATATTAAATTACCAAACATAACTTAGTCCCACTGGATGCCAAGATGAGAGGGGGTTGATTTTTAAAACCATTTTTTGGTTTAAAGATTAAAATATTTACAAAATACAGAAAGGTTTTGGTTTTATGGCATATAAACTACTGTTGGTTATTTGATGCCAAATCCATATATATATATATATATAAACAGTTCTATTTCAAACAATTCAGCTTTGCATAAGTACACAGTTTAAATGTCAAAAACAGTTCTATTTCAAACTATTCAGTTTAGTCAACAAAGTTAAATTGTTCCAAGTATTGCTATGTATCACTAACAATTAAATTAAACATCAGCCATTTATTTACACACAGTTCAATGTCAAAACAGTTCTATTTCAAACAACTCAGTTTAGCATAAGCATACAGTTTAGTTCTGTTTGACCCATAGTGAAGACCCTAAAGGGCATTACCACTCTGGACCAGTGTACACCTGGCAGTGATGGGAATGAAGAGGTACCCCACATTCCCCAAAGCATTATTGAAGCCTCAACATCAGTTTGTTTAGCATCATATAATCAGGACACTCATTGAGGAAGTCTTATCCCTCTGCAGAGATATAGTTGGTGTATTCTACAGCCTCAGCTGACTGGGCCAAAATACAGAAAAATCATAAAAAGAATATTGAATCATATAGTAACACCCACACCAACAAATATCTGGCAATACTGAAACTGACTTATTAAATAAAGATTCACATCTCATTGGTCAGAGTGGGATTTTTCATTAATAATTTAATATGCTATTATGAATAAGAATTGAAATTTCAGGAATTGTATTTTGATTTTACTTTTTTATTATTTTCTTTCTTTTTTAAATCTATATATTTATTCTTAATTATATATCATATCAAGAGTCATTCAATAAATAACGTGAAATTTCAGAATTTTTTTCATGAATATAAACTAGGTATTGATTAGAATTGGTTTATAGCAAGAATTATTTTAATCTCACAGAAATATTTGTTTTGAGGCTATTCAAAATGACAGTAAATCAAACAGATTGCTCCAAACTTGAAGAGAGGTCCGTCATCACATTTTTAGTGGCTGAGAAATGCAAACCATGTGAAATTTACAGAAGAATAAGTGATGTGTACGGAGAAGCATGTTTTAATCAAAACATTGTAGTAAATAGGTTAAACATAGGTTTGTAGTGGCAAAACTGAGTTGAGAAAACAGTCTTTGGAGTGGAAAAACACTATCTGGTAAAGAAAAAGTTCTTGGTGCAGCAGTCAGTAAGGAAGATGATGCAGACAGTCTTCTAGGACATGAAAGAACTCATCACTGTTTATTTCCTTGAAAAAGGTGCAACTATAAACAGTGTTTTTTATTGCCAAATCCTGAGGCAATATTTCACCTTATTTTTTGAATAATGACCTTCATATTTTTATTCTTATTATTGAATAATCTTTTTTTAACTTATTATGAAAAAGGATATTTTAGAATTCAGGATATTATAAAATAATTTATTTCAAATATAATTGTTTATAAATTTTTTTTTCATAAGAATATGCATTAATGATGCTGAAAAAAACCAGATCTTTTTTGAGCAGAGCCAGATCATTCATTCATTTAAATGAGTCATATGAACGACACGTCACTACCAGTGGCCATTGGATCCAATCAAGCTAGGTGTATATCTGGCAACAAGTTTACATGATTCAATGATTTTTGTCCTCTTGTTATAAATGCCAACCAGTAAACTTACTTCCTGTGGACCCTCAACCCGTGCTTTTATTCATACTGCCAAAATTTCATTCACTCCCACCCTGAGATCTACATGGACCACTTTAAGAAGCCCCACTTTACTCAGAGTATAGACACTACATTAGTTCTAGTTAGGAATTCTACTTCATATGTATATAATCCCATCATTTTTTTTTTTTAATGGGAACTAAGCTAGTTTTTAATAAAGGATTTTTTTTATCCAGTTTTCATCTTAACGGCTTCTTTTAATCCTTTTGATGCAGAGAACAATTTGAGCCACTTAAATATACTTAATACATGAGAGCAA
This sequence comes from Sepioteuthis lessoniana, assembly GCA_963585895.1. Classification (NCBI taxonomy): domain Eukaryota; kingdom Metazoa; phylum Mollusca; class Cephalopoda; order Myopsida; family Loliginidae; genus Sepioteuthis; species Sepioteuthis lessoniana. The sequence goes on from CAUZXS010006480.1 coordinate 31,612, forward strand.
GGTGCAACTTTAGTCCACATTACTTAAAAATTTGGGATGTTGTGCAATATATTCTCAAAGTGCTTCTTGTTCAATATACCCTAACATTTAAAAAATACTTTATTCTAAAACTTAAGTAAAACAGTCATTTTTGAAAGTATCAGTGAATAAAAAATTCTCTTATAAACACGTGTGCAATATACTACTCAACACCAATTGAGTATTGTAGTATTGTGAGATTCCAATAATTTTTTTCATTTAAAATCTTTTTTTATTTTAGGGTCAAAAGTACACTCCAGTCATTAAATTTGTTGCCAAATGATCTGCATTAAAAAGTTGGTGGGTATTTTGTAACATATCAACCCATGTGGGTTATTTAATGCCAAATTCTGTTTTCCTATATATATATATATATATATATATATATATATATATGTATGTATATTGTGACCTGATAAGTCAGTCAAGGAAATTTATTGATCATGAAAATAAGAATTAACTGAGGATTTTAGAAGAATGAATTCAGTACATTATAAAAAGTGAAAATTAATGGAAATGGATTTAGAAGGAAAAAAATTGGGAATATGATATTTTGAATAGAAAGAAAACGATAAAAAATATATATTGTTATTTGATTGTCCCAATGAATCAGAAACTCAAACAGGAATTGTTTTGACTACAAGCCAGAGTGAGGGAAATTGACTGGAGATTTGACCTGGAGGCCAGATATTGTCAATCAGCAGTCTGAGAATGATATTCAGGAACAATATGTGTTTTAAAAGTTCAAGTATGGAAAATTGTTTTTCAATTTTCTTACCATTATGTTTGAACAGTACTGACGTCAAGTCACATGATCATAAAATTAGAGATAATTCCAAATTAAAGTAAAGCATATGAGAAGGGTGCAACAAACAGTGAGGGGCGGAATTGATAGTTGAAAAGCAAATTAGGAGAAGACTAATATTTTTTAACTTCACCCATCACTACCACTCAGATGGAAGATATGCATAAAATACAAGGGATCCTGCCCTTTGATTGAGTCCTGCAGAGAGAACACAAATTGACTAAATTTGTGTTGCTCTAGGCTCTAGCCTTGTGACAGACTGTCCAGAGTGGGGAGGTAAAGAAAAGAAATATTACATGTGGTTTGGATGGGATGTGGCCCTACTGACATATGACACTATGACAGAAGCGAAGTAAGACTGAGATAATGCAATCCCTTGAGATAACCTTGTGCTAGAACTATGGATGTTTTGGTTTAGTTTAGTTTGGTTTTATGGCATATCAACCATTGTAGATCATTTAATGCCAAATCCATTTTATTCATATAAACAGTTGTATTTCAAACAATTCAGTTTAGCATAAGTACACTGTTTAGTTCTATTTGACCCATAGAAAGGCCCTATCAGGTGCTACCACTCTAGGCCAGTGATGGCAATGAAGGGCTACTTTGTATTTCCCAAAGCTCCAGCATTTCAGAAACCTCACCATCAGATTGTTTAGTGTCATATCCATGACACTCATTGAGGGAGTCTTATCCCTCTGCAGAGATGCAGTTGATTTATTTTATAGCCCCAGACGACTGGGCTCGAATGTGTGGAGAGTGAACAGACTCATAGAGATAAGCGAGATGAAACCAAAATTATATGATACTTTAGAAACCACCGTGGAGAAGACAAGAATTGCCCTTATGCCAAACTCGTAAAGATAAAGCAGTGAAGAGAAATTGAGATAAAGGCCCCCTTGAGGTATCATATTATCAGACTTCTCTGAGTATGGAAGACGTGAAGTGAATTAAGAAAACACAGCAGTTGAAGAGACAGAGAAAGCCCAAAATAACACCACAATTGCAGAGAGACCACAAGTAAAGCAGAAAGCAACTACAAGATTTCAAATCTGACCTTTTGCCACACTACCATGGGTATAGAGAGTGAATAAATTCTACCATATTACAATATTGTGAAATAATACCAAGGATTGAGAGAAAGCTAACATAATTGCCATTGAGATTGCCTTTCACCAGGCTGTAGACAGCAAGAATATAAAAGTCTTGAATTATACAAAGAATTGACTGACTGTTACTTTGTGTACTGGGTCTCTGACTTGAACCTCCACCTCAGGGATACATGAATGATTGTACCATTACTAAAGACATTTTTCTTTTCTTACTAAATATTATTGTTACAAAGCTGTGTTTGTTCTGTTTATTGGCGTCAACATTTTTTTTTTTTACTTTTTTAATTGTGCGGTCTTGCCCATTTACTCATTAGACTTGCAACTCTTATTAGTGACTGATCTGTTGTCTGGATCTTAAAAAACAAAACATGGCCAGATAACAGATTGACCATGTCCAAAGATATATCTGACCAGTAGAATGATTAGCAGATTGGAAGCAGAATCACCTTTGTGTTTGGCAAGGGCTGTTGTACCATCACACACACAAAAACACACATATATATATATATATATAAGATTTCTAAGTAGAAAGTTTGGTTGTAACTTTATTTCTAAATGAGTTGTTAGAACTAATTAAATGGTTTCAAGTATTCCTCTCTAACACTAATAATTCTATTAGATATTGTTTCTTTGCATACCGTTAAATGGTTTTAACAATTGCCATTTAACATAAGTAATTCTATTTATCAAGTATTCCTATCTAATATGAATAATTGGCACACAGTCACATAGTTTCAAATATCCAATAATAAATAATAAATGATTGAACAGTTCTATTTGAACTAGAGATGGGACCCTAACAAGTACTAGCACTCCTGGACAGAGTGGACCTGGAAGTGATGACAATGAAGGGGTACTCTACATTCCACAAAGTTCAAGAGGTAGAGCTTCACCATTAGATGCAGTTTAGTGTCATACCCAGGACATTCATTATAGGGGTCTTACATCTGTACAGACCTGCAGTTGATGTATTCAACAGCCCCAGCCAACATAGTGGCATGCCTAAAGGGTTATCTGTTGATGGCTGTATTACCAAAGATTATTCTTGGAGATCTCAGACAAAAACCGCATGGATTGGGTTGTAATACCATGACTGGTATTGTTGCATACTGACATTTGATTGAGCCGTTAATCAGGGATTTCTCTGCGCAGGATGCACCTGTGTGGTGAACCAGAAGACAGCAGTGCATAAGAGTGGGTGGGTCACATGGGTTGGACGGGAAGCATGTGGGCATTGTATATGGGCACCCGCAGCAGATATGGTTAATCTTGCAGTCTCGCAGACAGAAGAGATTCAGGCAGTAAAGAGGTCCAGAGAGCACCAGCAAGTGGCTGGGTTCCCAGTGGAGAGTGGAGGGGAGAAGCAGCCACAGGTGACCCCCAGTTGAGTACTTCTTGTCAAGAGAGATCTTAGGCTCCAAATATGGCACAATGTGGCTAAGAAGAAGTTATAGGTCAGTATAGCAGTCCTCCGTGTGTCACTGTCTCCCTGTATCTCTCACACTTAGAGAAGTTTTGACACTTGAAAAATAAAGTTGAGAGTTATATTTTTGCAAAAGAAAGTGTTATAGTTTCATCATGTTATACAACAGAATTTTCTATGCTATTGTCCTAAGCAGAATGAAATCATGTTCAATAATACAGAAAACAAAACTGACAAGTAAAATTCAAAACCCAGTCAAGATTATTTAGGCTTGCTTTACACAAATAACCTTTGCAAAAGGCATGAACCCACTTCTTATCATCCATACCTTTGCCAGATGATTGCATGGCTAAGAGATAAATGGGTGAACACTTAAGAAAAAAAAACAAAACACTTCTATAACTACCTCACCAGCGGAGACAGTCACAGCTAAAAAACTGTTACTGCCATTGTCAACCTTAAAAAAGATCAGTTTGTTATGGATTTTTTTTTAACTGAAGAGAAAACATACTGAAACAATGAAATAAAAGTTACCAAAAACTCCTAAAATATAACCTGCATTCATTCAATCAATTCCTATTTCCCACATTTTTTTGAGCATTTTGATTTGCTTATTTACGTTGTGTGATAAGATTGAGTGAGATTTGGTATGGACGACTTAAAGGTTGGTTATCGTATACTTATTGTATACAAGTACCAAAACTCACTGTCACAATTATTAGAGAATGAGGAATACAATTTGGACACTTGAAGCAGCAGTAATGTATAATGGTTTAACATTTCCTCATGCTAAACAATATAAAACAATTCACAACAAAACATTTATTCCCTGAGCAAACTTCGTAGAAAGGATACAGAAATTACATGAAATACTAAGAGTACATGATGGAGAGAAAATTGTGATGTGAAGATCTATGTCAAAGCATTGTACTGTGCATGGTATATCATGAGGTATATCGGGATGAAAGTCTTTTTCTTGTCGAGAGACACTCATGCTGTTATATAATTACGGAATGAATTTTCTATGTTAATCATTTTTTGTTAATTATATTTTATCATTCAGTTTGGTCGGGCTTTGAACTATTCAGCTCTTAGTTCAGGTGCACAGACATTGAGCACAGTTTATGCTCGTGTGCAGAGGATATGACAATTACAATTGTCATAATAAACCCCAGAGAGGAAATGAAACTGGAGTCATGCCTGGAAGCAATGGGTTGAGAATTTGGGTATTTTGAAAAACAAGTCAGTTGGGTACTCGACTATAGGCAAGTCGAGTTGGTAGTTTACTAGGGGCCAGTCCAGTTGAGTTTTACTGTAGGCCAGTTGAGTTGGGTACTCGACTGGGGCCAGTCCAGTTGGGAGTTGACTTTGGCCATGTCAAGAGTTGAAGTCGAGTTAAGACGATGGTGTTGAGAAGTTGAAGTCTGACCATGGAGTTCTGCAGATCTCTACCGACAGAGATCTTAAAGATTACGAGATGTGCCGAGCGTTTGAGTGTTGTTAGTATAGAATGATTAAGGATTGTGTCTCTCTCCTCGTGTTGAAGAACTGAACTCAGAAGTCAAGAAGTTAATAAACGTTTGTACCTGAACAATGGAGTCGTCTGTGTATTTGAGTCTACCTATTGTATCTTTGCATATGTATAACGTTTGTGATTGATATGGCTATACAACAATGCATGCTTCTTGTTGTCAAGGCCGGAATGAAAAAAGAGTTTCAACTTTACAGCATGTTTTTAATGCTACTTTGGTCATACCACTAAGCGGCCCTTAAAAGAACTATTTTGAAAAGCAAGAGACCTAATCCTTACAACATTATTGGATTGCTTGGAGGTAGGGAAGATATCTAATAGAGTCCCCACTCACCAAAGACCAATATTAGCATTATTATATCAATGATATACTAACACTGAATAAACAGAAGGAAAGGCAGAAAAATTTACTACATACATGATATACATACAAGAGGTATTGACAAGAATACACAAATGTGTCCCAACAGATTGAATATGCACTTATTATTCTATTGAAAAGCAGTATGTAGAAAGGGTGCAAAATGAGAAAAAGCTTACAACAGGTTGATGAACAGTAAAATGGTCATAGCCATAGTGACTTTACTGTTCAGTGGCCAGACAGAAGACAACATATCTACTGTCTGAAAAACAAAAACAAAAGATGGTTTGGTTTGATGGCATATCGACCATTGTTTGTTATCTAATGTCAAATCCTGTTTATACATATATATTCAATATATGTTTTGTAAACATTTTGTTGATAACATTTTAAAACTATCCTAAGCTGAGTTAAAATGGTTCCAAGTATTGATATGCATCATTAACAATTCAATTAAACAGTAGTCATTTGTTTACACACAGTTAAATGATCAAACAGTTCTATTTTAAACAATTCATTTCCACCTAAGTCAATTGTTTGCACACAATTTAAATGGCAAGCAGTTCTATAAGACCCTATCAGGTGCTACCACTCCAGGCCAGAGTGGACCTAGGAGCAATGCCAATGAAGGGGTATTCCGCATTCCCCAAAGCTCCAGCATTACTGGAGCCTCACCATCAGATGGTTTAATCTCATATCCAGGTCAATTGTTGATGGAATCTTACCCATCAGTTGGTGTATTCTACAGCCCCAGCTGACAGGGCTCAGAGGCAAAAGAGGATGAGAACAGATTTTTAGAGTGCCATGTAAGCTTCTACAAAGCACCCAACAGACATACCCACTCTCTGAAAGAGTTATTCACTGTCTACCTACACCACTCTTATTAATCCCAAGCAAAAATGGTCAGGAATACTCAGAGTATAAGGTCACTCCATGAGGAGCCAATTATAGATAGATAGATTTCCTTCTTGGGTAACCTGTTGAGTTTATTACTACCAATTAACAAAAGCCAGTAATAAGCTTTAATACAAGTTCATATACCTCAATAGGAATATCTCATCTACTGAAAGTCTTGTCAAAATAAGCACAAGACAGATAGGTTAATGACTATATAGAAATCTGATCTGTTTGTTTGGGTTTTATGGCATATCAACCTTTATAGCTTATTTAATGCCAAATCCATTTTTATTCAAATAAACAGTTTTATTTCAAACAATTAATTCAGTTTAGCATAAGTATGCAGTTGAATTGTCAAAAATATTTCTATTTCAAGCTATTCAATTTAGTCAAACAGTTCTAATAAAAACAATTGAGTTTAGTATAAGTATAGCTTTTGTTTACACACAGTTCTATTTCAAACAGTTCAGTTTAGCATAAGTACATAGTTTAGTTCTATTTGATCCATATATGGGACCCTATCAGGTGCTACCACTCCAGGCCAAAGTAGATCTGGGAGCGATGCCAATGAAGAGGTACTCCGCATTCCCTAAAACTCCAGCAGTACTGGAACCTTCCCATCAGATTGTTTAGAGTCATATCCAGGGCACTCAGTGGGAGGATTTTACCCCTCTGCAGAGATGCAGTTGGTGTATTCTACAACCCCAGTTGGCTGGACAATCTGATCTCTGATAAGATAGAACAGGAATTCTCCTAAGTTGTAGTCATGCCAGTACTATTGTATGATTGCATCATTTGGATTTTAATGAAATAGCAGGAGAAAGCTAGATGGGAGCTACACAAGGATGCTGTTTTGAACAAATCCTGAAAGCAGCATCCCACAAAATAACAGCTGTATGACTACTTACCTCCCATCTCTCAAACCATATAAGTATGATGAGCAAGACATACTACGCACTGCTAGCTAAAGTAAAGACAAACTCATAAATGACATTTTCCAATGGACTCTTACACATGAAAACACCAGTGTTGACCAACCAGCAAAAACTTACCTTCATCAGCTATGTGTAGATACTGGATACTATCTAGAAGACTTACTAAGAGCAATAGGTGATAGGAATGGATGGCAACAGAGAGTCAAGAGAAACTGTGTTGTCAGCATGCCTTGACAATAATCATATATCTATAAAACCCTAACTCAGTAAAAATGATACATTATAGATATATATATTTAATACATATTTAATATATGCAATACATTAAAAATATTATTACTTAGAGAATTTTAAAAAAAAACAATAAAATATGAAACTAAATACAAATATTATGAGAGCTTTTGCTATGTCATTAGCAATCTTCTAGAGTCTCAACATAACAGATAACTATCAAATGTTAATTAGAATCTTTCAATCATTCCTATTTCATGACTCTTAGCATCAAGAGAGAGAAAATGTGGGCAAAGGAGAAACAGATAGGCAGACTGAGGGACAGATTATACTAAAATATAAGAATTGGTAAATACTTTGCATGCATTGCAGGTTGAATGTCAAAAGAAATTTAAAATAAAATATCTTATGATAACATTCCAAGAAAAAAAATGTACATTCTTGTACATTTGAAAAGTAAGATTTGACATTAGGTTATTACAATTTAAATAGGTTGTTTATATATATAATTAATTGTGTGTGTATATATGTTAAATTTTTTTATATGTGTAAACCAAAATTGTAGCCAAAACCATAGCCAGCCATAGTGCCTACAGTTCTGATATCACTCACCATAAAATAAGTAAATCTATATGAGTGTGTGTGTGTGTTTAAATATACATAGAAAACAATTTTCTGATATGAGTATCAGATGTGACATAATTTCCAAGATAAATAATTAAAATTGAAAAAAAAAAAAAAAAAAGAGATAAAAATTGAAAATAATTTTTTAATCCTTTAAAATTATTTTTTGCAAGAAATTATTTTTATGTGAAAGGCACAGTAAGGGTAATCTGAAACCAAACTTTTTTTTAGACCTTATTTTTCTGATGCAGGTATCATTGGGGAAGGAGAAAAGTTTTGGTAAACAAGTCAAAGCTTGTGTTACCCTTACTGTGTTTTAATCTGGAATAGGTGTTTAAAAAGTCTTTTTGTTATTTCCCTAAACACAAACATGTTTTCAATTATAAAATAAATTTTCTTGTTCAAAATTATTGACTTATTTAGAACTGCATTTAATTTAGTCAATTCAAATTTTACATTTTTTTTCCTCCTGAATATTGTTTGAGTTTTTTTTAATTTATTGCAATATTCTATTATATCTTAATGATAATTAGCAGTGTTATATAAATCATTAGTTTTAGAAAATAAATTTATACCTTGATCAAAGAAATTAAGTTTGGTGAAGGTCAGGTTCCCATGGACATATTGAGTGAAAAGTCAGCCGTTCCATTTGACAAGATTACAACCATAGAAAATAGAGACTGGCCTTCAGTTGGAGCCTGAAAAATAAGACAAAAATACTTGAATTGATGGGAGGTATCTAGAGTAGAAGAATAAATATTAAATTAAAATAAATATGAGTTAAGAAAGAAAAAATATTTTAGGTCAGACTTGGTAATAATCAGTCAACTTATTTTACAAACTGCAGTCATTAAGTCATATCTTTTTAGAATTTACATTACAATTAATTGCAAATAGATAAAGGAAAGTATTCTAAAATCATCATTCCTTGAGAAATTATTATGATCAGTATGGCCATGAACACAAACCTCACACTCAAATTGTAAATTGCTTTCTTCTCTAAGTTAGCACATCTTCATGTCATTGCTTTAACAAAAACCATACTACATACATACATATTGTTGTAATAGAATAACCCACACCCCTTATGGTCACATGGAGTGACTATATATATACAGTGAGCATGGCATTATACCAGTCCTTGCTTCAGGGATTATTAGCATGCCTCACTATTCTTTGTCTGTCTGATTGTATCTCTCTTGCAATAAAACCCTCTTTCTTTCATTCTACGAATGTGTTGACTGTTCCTTTCCACTCAAGTACCACCTTGTCTGATTGTATCCCTTTTAAGAATACAGCATATACATACACTGGACTCTTGTCTGTTATATGACAGTTGATTGATTTTAATGGCATGTCAACCAGTCTGGGGTTATTCTATTCCTAGAGGTTAGGAAATTGTGTATATTGTACGCTTATATTTACATTTTTTGCATAGTTTCTTAAGAGATTTTTTGCTCACAGTTATGATATCAGGTATTCTTCTCGAGTACAAATAACTTTTAAACAGATCTATCTGACCCATAGATGGGACCCTAACTAGGTATGCCCACTCTGGGTCAGTGTGGGCCTGGGAATAATGACAATGAAAGAGTACTCCATACTCCCCAGAGTTCCAGAACTGGAGTCCTAACCACCAGATGCAGTTTAGTGTTGTACCTATAATACTCCTTTTTTGGAGGAGACTTACTCCTGTATTCTAAGCCTGCCAACTGGGCTTATATATCATTTTTGCTGTGCTAAGAGGAACATACATATAAAAATCAGATCATTATATATAGATTATTCACAGCAGAGCTGGAAAGAAAACCTTCAGTTTAAAAGAAGTCTTTTGCCTTTTACAATTTAAGGAGAAAACAAGTTCTCTCATCAAACATTATAGAGTTAAGATGAGAGACAAATAGACAGAGCAAATAACCCATATAACAAAAAAATCCTGGAGATACAGATTTAACAAACTAAAAAAAAAAATAAATAAATCGGAGACACTTTTACAGGCTGAATGAAATTTTAAAAACATGTTACTTTCAAATAAAAAAAAAAAAAAGGGAAGTTTTGTTCCTACCTGAAAAACATCACGTTCCAGATACATTCTTGAGATTTCTAAATAACCAGTATGAGTTGTTAATTCAAGATTTGCATAAACTATTAAGCTTTGTTTTTTTTGTTGCTCTTGTTATATCATTTCAACCAATCAAATTTACAGCCTTCTGTATATTTGAGAAATGCTAGTATGTGTCACTCTACCCAAAAGCAAGATACGATACAAAGTCAATTTTTAAGCTGATTATTACTGGTTTGAAGTCAGAGTTTCCTTCTCCTATAATGGCTGCCAAACCAAGATTAAAGAGCTCAGTCTACCCTGTTATTTACACATAACTGAATGAACTATTGGAAAATATAGGATTAATTATCTGTCCTTGACAGTAAAGGGGCCAATCAGCACACTGCTGTAGATTGGTGCCCATTTGACTCCTTTCAATTTATATCACTTGTATACTGGAAGTGAAACTATGCGGACATCAATTTAACTAATCCAGTCTCGAGAGGGACCTCAGCAGATAAGACTGGATGCAAAGCCATTAAGTTTGTAACCCACCTTTTGTATTTTTTAAACATATATTTGTACAATTATATTGTTTTTTGTTCTTCATTCGAATTGAATGCCTATCTGTTAATATTGGGAAAATATACAGGCCCAGCAAAAAAGATTATATTTTGCAAAGTTAATGGCTGCAGCCTGAAAATGAGCAAGTTCAAACTCCAGTCACTCTATTATGTTCACTTTTGGGCTAATAATCTTGGGAAAGAAAAGAACTTGCTTATCACCAGCTATGGGCGAAATAGTATCACTTGATCTTATACAAGTCTTTGGCATTAAATAACCATCAAAGGTTGCTATACCATTAAACAAAGAAAGCAAACCTTTTGAGAAAATGATTTTGATATTTTCATCCATAAACTTGATGAGGAATTAAGTAATAGTTACTGAAATTTGAGCACAATATTACACAGAATATTACAGTTAGAAAATAATTACTTTGATAGATTCCAAAATATAGAAATAACTTTAAAAAAATAGAAAACCTTGAGGATTCATTAATATTTACTAAGCTTTGCTTAATTTACAGCTATTGATTTGGTTTGGTTTATTTAATGGCACAAGTTTCATGGGTTATTTAACTCCAAAGCCATCCTTGTAAAAAAATAGTAGTGGTGCTATTTCATTTCAATCATACATCTTAGATGTATCAGGGAGGTCTTCAGTGATGCGCTGTCTTCATTGCCGATTTTGGGTTATTTCTGCATCATATCAGCTCCGACAGTAACCCCGGCTTGACTCTAAAAGAGCCAAGCCGCCTCCGTGATCGCGACGTGCTACGCTTGTGCCTCTACCAAAGCAAAGAAAAAATAAATAAAAAGCCGGACTTTGGCCGTTCTTATAGACATCTGTCTTTTAGTAAACAGCCAATGAAAACAGGGCATTCCACACTCCTCTGCTATATAGTACCATCTTTACCTCATCCGGTTTCTCCCTGCTACTTCCGGAATCGGTACCGAGGTAAGATGTTATTTTAGTACTCGTCCGTGTCCATGATTTACACTTCACTAGACTTACACGAATTTCCCGCCAAATCTGTCCTATACTAATACTACTAAACTAACATGAATTAATCCCCCGCTCAAAACTATTCAGTCAGTCTTTAACTTTACCTTATACCCCTATTCGCAAAAAAAAAAATTGAAAAAAAAAACCCACAGCTGGGTATATTTGATTACAGTACCCATTATTACTGAGTGTCAAAACTAAATAGGCTCATTGTTGCTTAAATTCAGTGATCTGATGAGACCCTGTGCTTTCAGCATGACTTGACTGGAATTGATAACTATTGGCTTCTGCTGCATTCCATCATTTGTTACTGCATCAATAAAATATCTGGTTGCAGCGTTTTTATGAAAATATTTGAAAGGAAAACCCTGTAACAACATGAGCAACACAAAAAATGATGCACAGTCATTGGCGTCTCAAATATGCCATTACATCCCCTGCAGATGACATTGTTTGCATTTCATTTTGCACTAATACTCTTTAAAAAGGCATCAATTCATCTTTTTGCCCTGCAGTTATGGGTAAATAGTTGGGCAACCTGGTTTCTTTAAGCCAACCAATCTAGAAGAAAGAAAAACCCTTAATTCAAACCAGCTCAACTCCACTTAAGAATTGACTGCTGCATCATGTCCAGGGGGGTGGAGAGAGGTTAGGTAAATATATGATATCCCTATATACACACAGTAGCTTTACAAGTGAAAATTCTATGGAAAAAAAGCAAAATAATTGAATGAATTTTATCTATGAATAATATTTTGAGATAAATCATAAGATTTTTACTTTGTTAAAAAAAGATATACCTAACAAAAATAAATTGAATATAACCTTACAATAACAAAGAAAAAATTGAAGAACTGATTTTGTGAACAAGTTAATTTTTGTGGGTATGCATTTATCCAACCTCTGTACCAAAGTAATGATGCTACAAACAGTCAAGGTTTAAGTGAAGTACAGCTGGCATTGAGTTTTCCTACTCTTAGACTGGTAGCCATACCAAGGATAAAGAGCCCAATCTACACTATAATTTACCCATAGTCGTTGGGGAAAAAGAGATGGATTCATGCCTTTCCTAAGAGCATTAGTACAAAATGAAATACAAACAGCTTCATCCAGGTTTTGAACCCGGTTTGCCAATTCTATTTCCTTCTCTTATAACTGTTATGCATTCTCTTCATTTACATTTTTCTGCTCTTCTGAATATATGTCTGTCATGTGATCAACTACAGTCATGTGAAGACCCAAAATAACACACACACACACACACACACACACACACACACATATATATATAGTAAATAAAGTTGGCAACCAGAAGGCTCCCTTTTCAATAGCTACTACACCGAGGTGTAGGGGAGGGCGCTACTCCTTTCCCTGGATTGCTCCACTTTACCCTGGATACGTACCTTATATTGCTGAGTGTTAAGCAAGGAGGTATCAAGTAACATTTTTAAAGTCTTTGGTATGACGCGACCTCGGATTGAACCCAGGTCTCCCGAATCATTGGCGAATACTCTAATAATAATAATAGCATGGAAGCTATTCAATGCTCTTAAATATATAGCAAAACTAATATATATTTACTTATTATTATATAATAGCTCTATCACAGATATTGAGCACTCTCCAAATTATATTACATTTGGTCTGCCACCAACCCATGAAGTGAGATAGTGACAATATATATATATATATATATATATATATATATAATGCAGTTTACTATATAAATAAAGAGAGCTCAATATTGGTCACAGATAATATGTAGATCTAAGTTAAAATAGCATAGACAGAGAGTCAACAGTGCCTTGTAACAGTCAGTTTCTCACACATGATCACCAGAACAAGTCAGACTTTTTCATCATAACAAGTAATGGGTCTAATGATTGCAAGAAATTGACAGTTCCTTAGCACCATTGTCTCTACAATCCTAATTTCATATATATGAGAGAGAAAGAGAGAAAATGGACATGTCATTTGGAGAAGCAAGGTAGGCAATGCCTAATCCATCTAAAATTAGAAAGGTTAATTAATTTATTATTTTCATCATAGACAGGTATAATTCTTTTATTACTTCCAACATGTATAATGCGCAACATGTCTGCTCCATTTGTCATAGACATAGCTCCAAGGAAGTGAAGACAAAATAAAATAGATAGATAAAACAAAGGCACACTCTCTGCTAGCTTTGTTCTGTATTCAAATAAGTTGAACAGAGAACAAAGGCAGCAAAGAGTGTGCTTTTGTTTTATTTATTTATTTTATTTTGTCTTAATTTCCTTATGTTAATTATAAAGACAGATTATTTAGGATTTTAGCATAAGTTTCCATTTTTATGATCACCATTATGGCAAATAAGAACTGGTAATTCCATTTACCTACTAACATATCTTAGGCCCCAGTCAGGTGAAGGTTTATCTATCTACATTAACTCTATTACTTCCAATTAGCAATAATTCGTAAAGATGAGGATATTAGTCTGACTAGTTTGAAACGTTTATATTCTTGACATGACAAGAATGGAAAACATAGCCATAAGTCATCTGTTTTTATGAGTCCCTAGGTAATCTATTTTTTCTTCCTTATCCCATAAAATTATTTCAAATATTTTCCCCCATCAGTGAGTCTACCCCTGCTTAAAATCAGAATGTAATATTTGTTCACTGCTTAGAATCAATGTTTTGCTTCCAAGCACTTCCTCCAAGGAACAGTGCAGTACCTATACCTGCAGAAATCCAAGTTATTTTAAAAACTATAAGGTACTATTTACCAACCCCTCCGCTCGGGCAGGATATGACACAAGGTCAATTTTTAAGCGGAGTTTAACAGGTTTTGAATTCAGAGTTTTCCTTCTCCTAGACTAGTTACCTCACCAAGGCTGAAGAACCTAGTCCGTCCTACTATTTACCCATAGTTGGAGGGAGAATAAGGGGGTTCATACCTTTCCCAAGGGTATTTGCCCGAAAGTGAACGTAATAGCGCGACTGGAATACGAACTCGCGTACTACGATTCCGCAGTTCATCGCTTTAACCATTACACCACGAGGACACCCCTATAAGGTATTAGATGACACATGAGTCTTCTGGGTTCTCATTGCAACAGTGGTCCATGATGATATTGATACTTCTTTTTCAAAAGGAGTGAAGGATTCTTACAAACATTTATGATTAACACTGGTCCATGATGATATGGATGCTTCTATTTAAGAAGAAGTAAAGGATTCTTATTAACATTTTTAGTTGTCTTTATTTTATTCTGAATTTAGATGATAAAAATAATTGCCTTTAGCATGAACAAAGAGCCAAAGTTTTACCATTCAGTGGTAAATTGAACTAAAAATTGCTTTATTCTCTTAGAGCATTTTAAGCTCTAATAAAAAGCTTTCTATGATGTACCATTTTTCATGGGTTATCTACCAATACACATGAATGTATACACACATAAACATAATACTTATTGATGTAGGATAGAGAATTAGCTGCTCAAGTTCAAATGTTAAACAAAGCGTATTTGGGTTTTACATTCTCACTAATGCACTTGAGAAAGGCATAAATCCATCTCTTATCCAACCAAATATGGATAAATAGTAGGATAGACTAGGTTTTTTTAGTCTTGATTAAGCAACCAGTCTAGGAGAAAAAAAACAAATTCAAACCAGCATTACTCTGTTTAAAAATTGATCTTATCTCACAGTCTATGTACGATGGAGGAGTTGGGTAAATACATGCACAAACATAAGTATTTTGATAATAATAATATATAGATATAAAATGGCATTTAGTACTTATGCAGACCACACAGTTTATCATTCAGTTGCTATCTGGACTGGAAATTAAGCATTTTGAGCGAATTACTCTGATAAAAATCTTGCAATCTCACTTTGCTATTTTTTATGGGTTAAGTATATATATATATATATATATATATATAGAGAGAGAGAGAGAGAGAGAGAGCAAAGAAAGAAAGGGCATTAAATATAATGTTTTAAGTTGTTATGTCTCATCAATATTGGAATTTAACACCAGACAAATTACAAGAATTTAACACCAGACATCATACAAAAATAGGAAACGAATAAAGAAAGCCAATGGAAAATGAGGTTTCTGACTGCTAGTGCTCAGCCAAATACTGGACAATCAATAAAGAATCAATGGTCAGCACCTCTTTGGAAGAGTTGCAGATACAAATGACGCTATTTTAAAATTCATGAGATATTTATGGAAGCAGTAGATTCTTATTGGTGTCTTGATAAGCTTCCAGGCATTTTGAAAACAGAGGCAGAAAAATACAAGACAAAAGCCAATGACTACATTTGTTTATATCAGTCTATATACAACCTCAGATACATGCATAAGTAAATGGAATAAAACAAAGAGACATATTTCTTTCTCGTGATTTTGTTATTGTGTATTGATTTTCAATAAATTCCTAAATCTTTGAATCATTCAGTGGGATTAAGACCTCTAGAAAGTTTTAGATGATATCACAATCCAAAATCTTTAAGATTTTGGATCGTGGTATCATCTAAACTGGAAGCATAGATGGTAACTCTCGCAATATTACCTTTTGGGCGTACACTTATCTACACTTTTCCAACCTTTGGTTTGGGATTGAAGTTTAGCATCTTCTTTACCCATGGGGGGTCAGCAAAACAGTTAAGTGAGCTTAGACATTGTGACACTGGTTACACAGTGCTATTTTAGTTTAGTTTGGTCTTATGGCACATCAGCCATTTATGGTTATTTAATAACAAAATACTATTTATATATATATATATATATATGATTTGTAAATACATTCTGTTGATAACATTCTTAAACAAGCCAGAGTTTTTTTTGTACACAGTTAAATGGTTTCAAGTATTGTTATATAAAAGTCACAATTTAACATCAGTCATTTGTTTACACACAGTTTGTTCTATTTTACCCATAGATAGGACCCTTTTAGGTGCTACCACTCAGGGCCAGAGTGAACCTGGGAGTGATGGCAATAAAGGGGTACTCCACATTCACCAAAGCTCCAGTATTACTGGAGCTTCGCCATCAGATTGTTTAGTGTCATATCCAGGACACTTGTGGTGGTGGTGGAGGGGTCTTACCCCTCTGCAGAGATGCAGTCGATGTATTCTAAATCCCAGTTGACTGGGCCAAGTGCTATTTTGTAGGTGTTGCTCATGTGTCATGCATAATAAACATTCTGCTTTAATGGACTATGCAATTAAAGGAATATAGTTAAGTAGAGCAATGATAAAACAGTGCTCAAGAAATCTGACCTTTTGCCAAAACTGATTTATTCCAATAAATGTCTACAGGTAAAATTGGACACTTCAAAGAATTATCTAAAATCCTGGGATGAGTCGTTCAGACTAATATTTTTATCATTGTTAGTTATCAATATATTTCAAGTTTTCATCCAAGATGAAGCAACTCTGATTCTATACAGTTGTTGATCTGGTAATCAGATTAATGATTTAGTTTCTTTTTTAATGGCATATCAGTATTTGTGAGTTATTTAATGCCAAAGCTATCCTTATAAAAAAGCAGAGATGCTATTTAACCTATAACTGGAGGGATAAAATGGTTCAATACTTTTCCCAAATGTATTAGTCTAAAAGTAAATTTAACAGAGCAACTGGAGTCCACAATCCAGCACTTTGTTTCATAATAAATAGGTTGCCTATTTATCTTGTAAAGTAAATATAAAATTCAAAATATATAAATTCAAAAGTTAAGTGGTAATTCATTAGAAGAAGACTCATGGAAAATAACCAATGATATGATAGACAAGACTTGACCCCTGGCTGACCTTTTTAGCTGTTGTCTGATTGGTTCCTTCAGTCATGAGAACAGGTCAGGTAGAGTTCATGAAAGCAGTCCAGGTGCCTAAAATGGCTAAGGAACAGGTGCCTAAAATGGCTATTTCTCCAGCTGTATGGTTGACATGGGAATATGGGTGAATAAAGACATTGAAAATCAAAAGTCTTTTTGTCCATTTATAAGAATGGAAGTGGACATGGAGATGAAGATAAGCCCAAGAGGATCCAGTGAAGTCCCAGATAGAGGACCAGAAGATCCAGCCCGATAAATAAGTATAAGAAAAAGAATAAGGAGTATACAACATTTAGCCATTATGCCACAGGGATTTCCCCTGGTAATCAGAAATTCCTGCAAGAAGATAGAGGTTGCTTACGAGAGCCTGACAATAAGCAATATCATTCAAGTCAATAAAATTCACCCCAGGGTGAAAAGTGAAAATATGGTGATAAAAGTTGAAATTAGAGGGAACATAAGTAGTGAAAAGGTTGAGGGTGGTAAAACTCAATAAAATTGGGGGTGAGGAAGATAAGAAGTTGAAAAATGAAAAAGAAATAATGAAAAAATTGTGGAGAGAGTGATAAAGAATAAATTAGATTATATAGCAAAAAATGGTATAAGAAATATGTTAAAAATACGAACAAAAATACTTCAGTTTCTGTCTAATGAAAGAGCAGATGAGAATAAAATATTCATTGTAATGTCAACATTCATTCGTGTTGTTTGAATATTTATCAGAAATTTTAGACACCTTTGTGAAGGCAAGTAGACAGACCGACTTTTGCTTGGTACTTGATAGCTCGGCCAGTCATTTATAGATAAATAAAAGGGAAAAGTGTTTCAATAAGCCCTGATAATTGAAGATTCTGAGTGTCATGAATTTTGGTAAAATTCTATTGCTGTCTTCTATTAAGGAAAAAATTTATTGCTTAACTTCTTATGCAATTACTCTTTAAAAAATAAATTAAAAAGAAAAATATTGTAGAGAGAGAGAGATAAAGAATGAATCAGATCATATGCCAAAAATTGGTATGAAGAAAAGGTTTAAAAAATATTCAAAATAAAATCTTTCAGTTTTTATCTAATGAAAGAGAGCAGATGAGAAGAAAGTATTCATTTGTGGTGATTGATTATATACAGTTCTAGATTTGGGCATCAGAACTTGAAAGGAGACAAAGACTGTTCAGAAAAGTCTGGAAAAAAAAAATAAAGGGCACCAGCCAAGTCAGTAAAATTCAACACATGGTGTATATATTCTGTAATTTAGAAATGAAACATTATTTTCCACATTTCAACCAATTCAATCTAATAAATAGAAACCACTGCTGGAACCAGCAACGGTTATATACAGTAGCCATGAAGCAAAAGTTGAATGCAGTATGTATCTATCCAAATCATTTACCACAGGCAAGATGTGACACAAGGTCAATTTTTTAGCTGCATTATAGCTAGTTTGAATTCAGAGTTTTTCTTCTACTAGACTGGTTGCCTTATCAAGGCTAAAGAACCCAGTCTGTTCCACTGCTTATGCATAACAGGGGGAGAAGAGATGATTTCATGGCTTTCCCAAGGGCATTAGAGCAAAATGAAATGCAAAAAACGTCTTGCTTAGGATTTGAGCTTTGGTTGCCAGTTCCATTTCCTATGACCATAACTATTATACTAAGTATGTATGCCCCAAAGTTGTGGGTAAAAGTTGCATTCAAATTTTTCTTTCTAGCAAATGGATTGCTCCCAACTACTTATTTACTACCGTTTGTATTTTTTTGTAAGAAAGACCCTCCCTACTTCCTGCTTCACATCCTGATTTTACATCTTATAAAAGCTACAGTATAGATGATCCTTAAAATTTTTAACAATAAAAGCAACAAAAATAGAATAATATCAATAGTTCCAGCAGCTCTTGAAATGATGTGGGTACCCGTTCTGAATCAGGTAAAACCACTGCAAGAACATCTTATAATAGGAGAAGGAATGGGAGATTCTCTTAAGAACACAGAAAAGTGAATATCTTGATCTACTTGCTGTATATAAACTAATATTTTCAGTCAAACTTGGAGAGAAAGATTTAGGATGCCTGCAGGAATTAGATTTATCATTGAGGAAGGCTAAACACCACAACAATCAAAAACAGTCAAAACCAACAATGATAAAAATATTAGTCTAAACATTATTATTATTAACTTTGAGATATATTTTCTATTATCTTTTTTTAATTTTTAGTTGACTTTTATCAATTCATTAAAACTGCAAACAACAGTACATTGCTGGTCCAGTTACCTGGTACTATTTACCAACCCCTCCGCTCGGGCAGGATATGACACAAGGTCAATTTTTAAGCGGAGTTTAACAGGTTTGAATTCAGAGTTTTCCTTCTCCTAGACTAGTTGCCTCACCAAGGCTGAAGAACCTAGTCCGTCCTACTATTTACCCATAGCTGGAGGGAGAATAAGGGGGTTCATACCTTTCCCAAGGGTATTTGCCCGAAAGTGAACGTAATAGTGCGACTGGAGTACGAACTCGCGTACTACGATTCCGCAGTTCATCCAGTTACCTGGTTTGTGGTCATAGTGGCACTACTCATGTAGTATATCTTGAGCATGAATAGCCTAGCAAAATTCATTCCTCTCTTGGTCTACAACTAGTCTGAATTCAGTTTTCCTTTTCCTAGATTGGTTGGGTCACCAAAGATGAAGAGACTTGTCTGCTCTACTTCAAAAAAAAAAGGGAGAGATAAATAGTGAAAAGGTTGAGAGTGGTAAAACTCAATAAAATTGGGGGTGAGGAAGATAAGAAGTTGAAAAATGAAAAAGAAATAATGAAAAAATTGTGGAGAGAGTGATAAAGAATAAATTAGATTATATAGCAAAAAATGGTATAAGAAATATGTTAAAAATACGAACAAAAATACTTCAGTTTCTGTCTAATGAAAGAGCAGATGAGAATAAAATATTCATTGTAATGTCAACATTCATTCGTGTTGTTTGAATATTTATCAGAAATTTTAGACACCTTTGTGAAGGCAAGTAGACAGACTGACTTTTGCTTGGTACTTAATAGCTCGGCCAGTCATTCATAGATAAATAAAAGGGAAAAGTGTTTCAATAAGCCCTGATAATTGAAGATTCTGAGTGTCATGAATTTTGGTAAAATTCTATTGCTGTCTTCTATTAAGGAAAAAATTTATTGCTTAACTTCTTATGCAACTGATCTTTAAAAAATAATTTTCAAATATATCATGTTCCTTAATTTTTATTTTGTTCTTAGATAAAATATTGTCAGCCATTACTTCAAACTTGTATTTTCTTTTTTATTATTGCTTGCTTAGTTTTGTTTTTAATGGCATATCAACCTTTGTGGGTTATTTAATGCCAATGCCATCCTTGTCGAAGAACAGCAGGAAGATAAGGGGGATCATACCTTTTCCAAGAGTATTAGTCAGAAAGTGAATGTAATACATGGGGAGTAATGGACCTAACCTTGTTATTAAACCCTGATAATTAAAGATTCTCACTGTTATAAATTCTTGCTAGAGAACTTCAATTTACCTCTTGGCATTTGAAAGTTAGTTTGAGTATAACTATATCTTAAACCTTTTTTGCTCAGGACATGCTTTAAAAGCAACAAAAATATCCTAGCAAACTTTGTACATAATTTCAACAATATATTTTTTAAAAAGTATTCATACATTTTAGCTGATAAAAAAAATCAACTGTAGGACATGATTTTTTTCATTCAGTAAATTAAGGATAGTTATCTATGAAAAACAGAAGATGGCTTTTTCTTTGTCATGTTTTCAATGTTAGGACATAGAGGAGATAGAGAGAGACTCATTGACTCTTAAATGCATAAATATCTCTTTTTTGCATATAATGTTAATAAGAGAAGACAATCCCAATATACATAAATATGAAATTTTAAAACTATATCAAATAGTTATAGCATTTTTTAAATCACTGAAGGATACTCTTCTCTTATAGAAAAGAAAACTGTATCAATAGATTGATTCTAAGTCTATGATCACTGAGTATAAAAAGTCAATACCTTTATTTCAGATATCAGGTTATTCAGAAAACACTGATTTTAGTATAAACTGTTGCAATTTTATTCTAATGTCTTATTTTAATATTAGTTGTATAAAAGATTCAAATTCCTAATGATTAATGTGTTCCCTTTGTTAATTTTCTATCACTTCTTTCAGAATTTAATTTTGAGGGTTATGTGTTTCTAATGATGAACATGAAAAAAAGAAGTGATGCATTTACTTTTTTGCATGTGTTCAAGCTAGGTCATAATTTTGCTTCATGACAATGCTTGGCATAATATTGCCAGGATGACAATGCCTGGCCACATGTTGCCTGGATGACATTGTAGACCCTGACTGACTTGGGATTGAAACTTTACCCCATCCATCATATTCTTCTAACCTCTCACTCACTGACTAACACTATATCAAATGTCTGGACATGTTTTAATACCAAGAAATATCCCGTTCCAAAGGAGAATTAGAAAGTGCATTTAAAGATTTCTTTTATTGTTCAGGCATAGATTACTTTGTAAATTGATGGCAGAAATGCAGAGATGCTCAGGGATCACATTTGACTGATGAAAACTGTTTAAATTCATTAGTTCAGAGATAGAAGTTCATTCTAAAATTCAACATTATTTTCCAAACAACTAAATAATTTCAAATGAATATCAGATGAAATCTTTATGAAAAGATTTCTAACCCAATCGTAATCTTCTGTGTTTAATGAGAGAAAAATAAGTTTAATTTTTGTTTCATATTTGTTAAATGCTCTAAGTCATTTCTTTTATGCTTGCTTTGTGAATACTTTTTTGCTACACATATATTTACATCTTAAGGATCAGCAGCATTTGGAAACCATTGATGTATAAGGATGAAACATCTAACCTCATCCCCTTCCATTCAACTTAAAACCAGCAATATATAGCTTTAGTTGAATAAAAATAGACACTGGTTTTCCCACATGCAATGTGTTTCTTTGTTAGATGACCCTCAGGATAAATAAAAAGGTTATTTTGTATTGGCAATGAGAAACTATGAGCAGAAAGCTATCAACTTGGTAGAGGTTAAAAATATTTTTGTCGACAGTCAATCGTGAGATTGGCCATTGGACTTAGGTATTGATTTTTAATCCATTTTCTGGCATGAATTTACTATTTGATGGGTCAGTCAGTTTGGCATGGTTTTGGTGTCTGTGGATGTAAAGGGCAGGAAACTTGGGGTAATATTTATATTAGGAAAATGATTCTGGACTCTGGAAGTGTTTTTCTGTCTTTGAGCCAAATTTCACACAAGCTCCAAAATATGATTTCAGAAAAGATTTAGTAATGCTGTTTAGAAATCTTGCTATGATTGTTTTATCAAAAGAAAATCTGACTTTGAGAAAGATTTTCTAGTTTTAATGATTTTTATAAAACAGCTACCCATAAGTTGAAAACTTTTTTTTTTTTAGGGGGTGTCCATGTGGTTTAATGGTTAAAGCGCTTGACTGTGGAATCGTAGAAAGTGAGTTTGAACTCTAGTCACGCTATTACGTTCACTTTCAGACAAATACCCTTGGGAAAGGTATGAACCCCCTTATCCTTCCAGCTATGGGTTAAATAGCATCACTGCTGTTCTTATAAAAGGATGGCTTTGGTATTAAATAACCCATGAAGGTTGATATGCCATTAAATAAAGTAACCAAACCAAACCAACCTTTTTTGTAGATGTGATTTTAAATAATACAAAATCATCATAAATTTATCTGTCCTTTTTTTTTTTTATTGCAGTGATAAACACAGGCATAACACAAAAATAAGATTTTGTAAGGGAGTAGGAAAATAATGAAGGTCTGCCTTGGATCTTGAAGTGAGGATGTATACTTTAGATGCCTTATGATTCCATGAGAATCCCAGAATCCTTTTCATTATTGTTCTTTGCCTTTTTATCTCTGCTAATTGAACAATAGAGACATGTCTCCTGCCTGATCATTACACAATGAAGTCAGCACAGCTTTACCATATAGTTCATTGACCATCTAAATCAAAACTTACCATTTTGTACCCCTTTCATATACTACTTGTTTAAAGAACAATATGTGCATATTCTGTTAGGACACATTGGTTTGGTTCCTTTGTTTAATGGCATATCAACCTTTCTGAGTTATTTAATCTCAAAGTCATCCTTGTTGAAGTATAGTAGTATTACAATTTAACCTACAGCTGGAGGAGTTTTATACATTTCCCATGGGTGAAAGTTTGGTTTGGTTTTATGGCATATCAACCATTGTTGGTTATTTAATGCTAAATCCTGTTTTTACTTATATATATCAAATATATGATTTGTAAACACATTTTGTAGATACACACAGTTAAAGGATCAAACAGTTTTAGTTCCAACAATTCAATTTATCACAGCAAAGTTAAATGGTTCCAAGTATTGTTATGTATCACTAACAATTCAATTAAACATCAGTCATTTGTTAAATGATTAAAGTTCTATTTTAAACAATTCAATTAAGCATAAGTCATTTGTTTGCACTCAGTTTAAATGTCAGTTATATTTGATCCATAGATAGGACCCTATGAGGTGCTACCACTCCAGGCCAGAATGAGCCCGGGAGCAATGGCAATGAAGAGGTACTCCACATTTCCCAAAGCTCCAGCATTACTGGAGCCTCACCATTAGATTGTTTATAGTGTCATATCAGGACACTTGTTGGTGGGGAGGGTCTTACCCATCTGCAGAGATGCAGCTGGTGTATTCTACAGCCCCAAGCCAACTGGGCTAATTAGTTAGAAAGTAAACGTAATGGAACAAATGGAATTTGAACTCACCATGATGTCACAGTTCAGCACATTAACCATGATATCATGGAGACACCTCTGGGCATAATTGTGTACTCTTGTTAATACTTCTTGTATCTATATTACATATGTCTTTAAAATTTCTATGTGTGTAAATGAGCTTGTATTTCCTTCTGTTTATGAAGCATTAATATATCATTGGATATATAGTTTGGTTTGTCTGTTCAGCAGCATTTCAGTCTTTGCAGATCATTTTAATGCCAAAAATCTTAATTCAAGTTTAACTATAACCTTTATGAAGAAAAATTAAAATAGATTTATATCTATGTTTGTAAATAAAGATATTTAATTATAGATTTTATCATTAAATTGATATTTTTTATATATCTTTTTAATATAGTTTGGTTTGTGTAGGTTTATTTAATGGCATATGAACTCTTAATGCTGAAATTTTAATCCTTTGTAAATGTTTGAGTATAATCATAATTAGATTTTCAACATTCCACAGCAGTAACTCTTTAAATTACACACTTTGTTTATAATAATCATTTGTTTGCACATTGTTATATAGTATCACATCAACACGCGACTAGCAAAGGCATGGACAGCTATTGGTCATATGGAAGTCAGACCTGACCGATAAAATGAAACGCAGTTTCTTCCAAGTAGCAGTCTAGTTGATACTGCTATATGGATGCACTACATGGACACTGACTAAACAAATGGAGAAAAAGCTTAACAGCAACTACACAAGACTGCTGCAAGCAATATTGAACAAGTCCTGGAGGCAACACCCCACAAAGCACCAGCTGTACGGCCACCTACTTCCCATCACGAAAACTATCAAAGTTAAACAAACCAGACATACAGGACACAGCTGGAGAAGCAGGAACAAGCTCATAAGTCATGTTCTCCTATGGACCCCCTCACATGGCCGAGCAAAAGCAGGGCGACCAGCTCAAACCTACATACAGCAGCTCTGTGAGGATACGGAATGTAGCCCTGAGGACCTGCCAGAAGCAATGAATGATAAGGAGGAGTGGCGAAAGAAGGTCAGGGATATCTGTGCTGGTGGCACAACAGGATGATATAGTATCAAGTATTCCTATCTAATTCTAATAATTTGCCTACTGTTATATGATTTCCAGTGTTCCTATCTAATATTAATAAGTTAAGTAAGTTGGTTGACTGTAGTTGAGGGTGACCCAAAGGCTCCCTTTTTTTAATAGCTACTACATCGAGGTGTAAAGGAGAGTGCTACTCCTTTCCCTAGATTGTTCCACTTACCTTTGATCCATACTTTATAATGCTGAGTGTTAACCAAGGAGGCATCAAGTACCATTTTTGAGTCTTTGGTATGACTTGACCTGGGATTGAACCCCGGTCTCTCAGACCATTGGTGAACACTAACAAATGGGCCATAATATTAATAATTTGTACATAATTATATGGTTTCAAATAAATATTCCTATCTAATGATTATTTTTTTGTACAGTTACATGGTTTCAAGAATTCCTATAAAAAAAAACAATATTTGACCCATAAATGTGACGCTAATAGTTAAAGTGGACCTGGGAGTAATAGCAATGTAGAGGTACTCTACACTCCCCAAAACTGGAGCTTCACTAAAAGATGCAGTTTAAAGGCATATTCAGAATACTTCTTTTTGTATGTGTGCATAGGGGGTTACCTCCTGCTGAGGGATACAGTCTAAACCCTGCCAACAGGGCATTTTTTTTATATTATCATTAGTAAAAATTATAGTTTCAAGTAACTGTTCTTAATACAATTAATTTGTACAGTTATATGGTTTTAAGTATTTTTTATCAATTTGTACAGTTATATGGTTTAAAGTATTCCTTTGTAATGCTATTAATTTAAAAAAAAGACCTATTTGACATTAACAGATACTCCTACTCTGAGTCAATAGAGGGATGACTCCATACTCTCCAAAGCTACAGAACTGGAGCTCTCACTAAAGAATGCAGTGTAACATCATATAGCCCTTTTTTGAAGTAGAGAGTACAACCCCTCAGCAAGTAAGATGAGCAAGACATGCTGAGCACTTCTGGAAAAGTAAGGATGAACTCATAAGCAATGTTCCCTAATGGACTCTTATATGCAAGCTCTGTGCAGATAGCATGTGCCATCTAGATGACTAACTAAAAGTAATGGCTAATAGAGATGGATCATGAGGGAGAGTCAAAGGAATTCTTGATATTGGCATGTCTTGATGATGATAAGTACCATGCGGTAAGTGAACCTATACCCATGAATAGAGTGTATAACTGTTTATATAACATATCATATCATAATATAACTAAATTATTCAGTATAATTTCCTTTTGAATTAAATGAAGGTCTTATTTGATGTCAATGATTTGGTAATAATATGTTTGTGTCTTGCTTCTTGTCCATGTACAATTTGTAAAGCTTCAGCAGATAATTTTACTGTTCTTTCCCCACCTTAAAAAACTCCAATATCATTACATTTATTAAATACTCAAATAGTTCAATATTTGAAAGACCTTCTGAATGTTCAAGTTCACAAACTTCACTTTGTGAGAGGCTAATCAAATTAGACCAGTGTGTAGCTTCTAAGTTTATAGATATAATTATAATACTTGTAAAATTAATATTGAGTAAATGGAAACAAAAATTCAAGAGATAACATCTTAATTTTTCATCAGTATTTTCATATACTGATACCTAAATTGACTGTCATTTTATAATATATATATATATATATATATATATATATATATATATATATATATATATATATGGAAAAGTTGTATTTAGGCAGCATCTTTTCATTTAAACAGGTTTGATTAAATAAAATTGAATCCTTGTTGTTTTGGAGTTTTTTTCTTTTTTCTTTCAAGAGTCCTTATGTTTTTTTTGGTTTTTTTTGTTACAATCTTGAAATTTGTTGATAATTTCTCCAAAGGACCTGTGTTATACTGAGTACTTTTGGTTCTTGTCAGAACCATTGTTAAGGTAATATTTATGCTATTTTTAAATTAAATTTGTTTAGTATTTAAATTAAATTATTATTTCATTTTTGTTTTTATTACTAAAGTGAGGCTTGTTTTTTATCAAACCTATATATGTATCTCGTTAAGTCATGCTGACACTTTCCATCTATCCCTATAGTTCATCTGTGTTTGGCCAGCACTGGTGCGTGTATGTGTAGGAGGCCAAAAAAAAAAAATGTTGATTATGTGTTTACCCTTACTTCTCTAGTAGTGCCCAGCATGTCATCTTATTTGGATGGTTTGTGAGATAGAATATAGGCGACCATATTTCTTCCAAGCTCTGGCTGTGTCAGTACTACTGTATAGTTGCACCACCTAGACTCAAGATAGAAACTACACAAGAATGTTAAATGCTGATTTGAACAAAGCAGAACACCCACAAAAAAGCAATTATACAGAGTCAGCCCAAAGAATGTATACACATTTCAGGAAAGGAAAAATCAATTCATAAATTGGCAACTTTATATGTTTCCTGACCACTGTATAGAAATCACCAGGCGATAAAAGTCACTGTTGTTATCACAGTATGTCTTACTGTTTCTCTAGCTACATAGTTTAGTGAAAATAAATAAATAAAAATAATGTGTCCAGTTTTCAGACACAATCTCATGATCAGATCATTTGCAGGCAATTCTTAAAAATCATAGCACTGAGCATATGCAGAAAGATTTTATTTCATTGTCTCAGTTAATTAAGAGAAAAACCAGTCAAATTAAAATAAACAGACTGCTTTTTTTCAAAATGACAGTAAAAGAAGAGCCAGCTTGTCAGTTGGCTGTTCAGATAAGATCTTCAATTGATGAGTCTAAGGACTTTTCCCTACAGAGCAAAATTTTGATTCTTGCTAAGATTATAGGATTAACAAGAAAAAAATAAAATAAAATAAAAAGCAGACAATTATCATCAACATCATCATTTTCATAGTTCTCAGCCTCAGTTTTATCAAGATTTGAGTTATTTTATGCAAGATACACTGAACTGTTTGAGTAATGCTAGTGTTTGAGATTGTGGCAGCATATTTCCTTCCCTTAAAGTAACAATGGTTAAGGTTTAATCCCCACCCCCCAAAAAAAAATAAAAGTGAGGTCAATGAATATCCATTCTATGGTGTTGAGGTTCTTGGTAAGTTCATAGATAACCTGTTTAGAACAATCCTTGAGTATAGAGATGAGATAACCTAGCTTAGTCCCAAAAGGAAATGTTCTGGGTGTTATCCATACCTGGCAGTAGAGGTAAGTGAAGAAGTTACTGATTGTCAAAGTACTAAGGGAGTTGCCCAAGAAAGTGTCCACAACTTGAGTTTGCGATGCCTTCCAATCAGCTAAAATAAAAAAAAAAAAAAAAAAAAAGGTTTACTTCTTGTTAAATGATTACTCTCTATTACATCCACCAGTCAGTCGGTGACCTCAAATGACCAACATGGTATTAGATTTTTTGAGTGCAATGAAGAGTTTATGAATCCTAATGCAATTTAACTTGGAGTATTGCATACAGAAATGTGTAGCAATATAATTGGTGATTTGATTTAGACTGAAAATATAAAAATCAAGTTGTTTAAAATGCTTATTTATTAAGCTTGGCTTAGTTTTGGCACAAAGCTGAAAGTATGTGGCACCCAGTGAGAATCAAACTTACTAACAAGTTAAATCCATGTGGGCATGTGAGAAAGATAGAATAGTTATGTGTATGTATAAGAGAGAATAGTTACATGTGTGTGTGAGAGAGAGAGAGAGAGAGGATAATTGTGTATGTGAGAGAGAGGATAGTAATATGTGAGAGAACATAATTATGTGTGTGTGCGTGAGAGAGAGAGAGTGGGGGGTAGTTATGTATGTCTACACATGCATGTGTGTTGGCATGCAAACATCTGAAGGTAGAAATGGGTGTAGTTGATAACAACTGAAAAAATTAAATTGGTACCCAAAGTTCAAATTCAAAGAGGGTTTGTTTTTTTTTAGGCGGGGGTTTAGGAGTAGAGATTTTGTTTTTGAAAGCCATAGGAAAGAAAATTTATTAACAAAAAACTTCAATCAAGAAAGGAAAAAGAAAGCTAAAATTTCTTCTTTCATCATTTACTGATTCTACTTATTGAAGCTGATCTTTCCCACCTTCATGTTTCAACTTCTGATATGAGTAAAACAAGCCAAAAATACAGCTAAAAATAAAGATAGAAAAAAAAAAAAGAAACAAGGAAAAAATGATGCAAGTGATTTTTGCAAACAACTAGATTTTACATTAAAAAATTACAAAAAAATTTCTCCACCCAGAAGATGATTTCCTAGATTGATTAATATAAGTCCTACAGACAAGCCCAACATTTAACGAGTTAATGATTTTCAATCAATACTAATTGAAAACATTTCTCGTCTTTTTTTTTCACTTGATTACTAAGTAGATAAAGACGCAGCATACTATTGTGCGTATGCATATAAATGAGCACATGCTACACAGAAATTACTCTCACTTTCAAAAGAAAAAAGATATATATATATATATATATATATATATATATCCAGTGGGGGAGATCATGGTATACACAGCTGATAAGACCTAATAAGGTTGAAACAGCTGTCCAGTGTTTCCATATGTCAAACACAGCTTGCTGGATTTTCTGTTCATTATAATACAATTTATAATATATATAAAAGTTGTTGGTGATGTATTCGAGGGCAACCTGAAGGCTCTTTTTCTATTAGCTACTTTACCAAGGCATAGGGGGAGGGCGTTACTCCTTTCCCTGGATTGCTCCACTTAACCTTTGATCCATACCATATAATGCTGAGTGTTAAGCAAGGAAGCATCAAGTACCATTTTTTTGAGTCTTTAGTATAACTCGACCTGGAATTGAACCCTGGTCTTCAGGGCCATTGACAAATACTTTACCCATAAGGCCAATGGATATATATTACACACATAAACACACACTAGTGTTGTCTGTTATGACAGTTGATTGATATCAATGGCATGACAACCTATTTGTTGTTATTTTATGCCAAGTGGTTGGAGCACTGGATATGTGGTATGATTATACTCACATTTTGTAGAATTGAAGTTTACCTGGAATTTTTCTGAGATGGTGGTCATGTACTGAGAGTTCTAATGACAAGCATTCCATTGGAGCACAGAATACAGATGTATATATTGACAATGGCAAAATCATGAAAGTCAGAACAAAATCAAGAACATATAACCCATAACCTAATTTAGAGCATTTTAATTGTCTTGCACTCATAAAAATCTTGCTGCTATGTGTCATTTTTTCTGTGTTATAATTGATTGATTGATTGATTTTAATGGTGCATCAATCTGTTTGGGGCTATTTTATGCATGGAGGTTAGGGAAATGCATAAACTGTACATTTATATTTACATTTTTGTGTAGTGTAAGAGTTTTATTTTTTGCAAATGGTTGTATATCAAGTATTCCTATCTAATATAAATAATTTGCAAACAAATTTCTTTGAACCACACATGGGAGCCTAATAGGTACTACCATTCTGAGTGGACCTAGGAGGATATAATAAAGAGGTACTCCATAATCCTCAGAGCTGTAAAATGGGAGTCTAACCATCAGATGCTGTTTAGTGCAATACCAAGTACAACATTTTTTAGAGGAGGATGTCTTATCCTTTTGCATGGGATACAGTTAGTATATTCTAAACCCTGCTGTTACATGATAATATTTTAATATTGAAATAATAATTTTCCAATCAAGTTTTGTCAGAACTGATCACTCATGCTTTAGTTGTCCCTTGAAATGGACATACATTTAAACAGGCTTAAATTTAAAGAAAACAGAACCAATTTCCACTTGAATTTTGAACAAAGTTGAAATACATTTATTTACTGAAAACAAATATATCTTTTTTAAACTATTCTAAAGTAATATTTTTCAAAATCCAGTAAAATGATTATTGAATTACCACATTTGCAGGCATACAAGATGCAGGAATTTCAATAGTATTTGGAAGACTATAACTTATCCAAGCCCATTAATTTCCCATTTTAAACTGTTAGACAACTTCCTACATTAAATAAGGAATGTTAAAGAGTCAACTTAAAGAATGGTATACACCATTTTACTTATTAGAAAGGAACTTATTCTAAGATTTGTTTTAAATATTCCAGGTTTTAAGTAGCATACTTAACTACTTACCAGGTGAATCTAGGTCACTACTACCTTTCACTGTTAGCACTTTATGGTGACTGAATTTAGATAACTGGTAGCAGAGCATAGTTTGAAAAATGGTGTTGTGAAACAGTAAAAAGTCTAGAAGAAAAGACATGAACTCGGGATTACATGAAACAAGTATATTGAATGAAAGTATAAATACAGCATAGGTAAAAGAGTGTTAAACGTCTGTCTGACTGCCAAAGTGTTAGGCTGGAGTTAACTTAACTTTATTTCTTGTAATGAATACAAGAAGGCACGAGGCCTTGTGGCTTTGGGGGAGGGGAAGGGAGCGGTCATGCTTTAACTATATTTTCTATGGGGAACCTAGCTAGCCACATTCGCCGACCCATTCAAAAATACAATATATAATCACTCGTCCATCGCCATGCACGCAGCAACCACCAAAATACCGCATTTGCTCTATGGAAAATTCCAACTTAAAACCCGAAACTTATGCATGATTTTATTTACAATGTATGATTTTGATGGATATGCTGGGAATGGGAGAAAAAACCCCGAAAAAAAAAACATATATATACGAAAAACAAGGAAAAAATTCCCCGTTTGGTTTCCCTCCCATCCCCCCGTCTATAAATTTGGAGGCCGACTGTTTTCCGGGTCGAAAATACCGGAAACAAGCCGGACCTACCCTAGGTGGGGCGGGGTTCCTACTCTACAGGGATAAAAAGAATTAAAAGGGTCGGGCTCGGCATGGGTCGATAGAAGCGGGTAATTTGATTTTTTATATATGAATGTTCAAGATCTTCAAAAAGCGGACTGGGATACAGGTTGAGGTACAAAAATAATGGGGTTGGGGAAGATCTTGAGTGCTAGCGACTAAATGACGGGGACAATGACTCACAACATACTGCTAACTAGGTTGCAAGGGAAAAAACAGAACAAAGCAAAATCCTACTTACCAAGGGTGGGGTCCCCAGGGACCCGTACCATAGACTCCATGGGTAGGCAGAGGCGGGAAGGATGACTCCAACATTGCCCCCTTTCGTACGACCAAGCTCGCTGCAGTCACCCACCTTTTGCTGAATGTTATGCGATCCAAGCGTTTTCTATCGCATCTGATTTTGACCCTCAGCTGATGCCGAAAATACAAGACCAGATCACGATGAGAAAAGTTTGCATCGTCATACAATCCCTTGTTTCGCGTCGTCCAAATCACCATTCGGGCTACAGCTAGGATCGCGAGAAACACCACACGCTTCTCACCGTGATACGGAGGAAGAACGTTGTCTACGACGTAACCAACGTCGAGCAGCACGAGCTGTTTGGGTTCGATGCGAGCCGTCCACTCCCCGATGTGATCCCAAAACGGGCGAAACTCGCTCGCAGTAGTAGAAGGCGTGCTCAGCCGTTTCTTCCAAACCACTGCCGCAGCGAGGGCAATCAGGCATGTCTGCCAGGCCCGCTTTGAAGTTCAAGCCGCGAAGGGATAACGCATTCCGAACAAGTCGCCAGGTGAGCGAGAACTCAGAGTTGTTCAAGAAGCTCGATCCTGGCGCTCAATTCCAGTGAGAGCGGATCTCCTCCGCCGTCCAGCCGTGCCGCTCGCTGAGAGGATCAGAAGCGGAACCCACCACTAATTCCCGATACAGCTCCTTCCGAGGCCATGAAAGGTCACTGGACCCAAGAAGGTTACGAAGGGCCTTTCGGCACTCACGGACAAACAGTGCTTCGCCCAAAGGCCTACGTCGACCTTCAGCCTTTGGGTCTGACTTGAGGCGAGGGAAAGTCCGACTCGCCTTTCGTCTCCACACTGAGTCCCCCGTCAAGACACGGCCCAGATATTCAAGTCTTTCAGCAAGCCAGTGGCTCTCCAGGCATACCCAGACCCCCGTTGCGTGTACGTTGGATATAGACCTGTCTACGGACCATCGGCCTTGCACCTCCCCAGACAAGTCTGGAGAGGGATCGTTGCAGCGCCAACCGATGTGCCTTAGGCAGAGGGAGTACAGCCAATCGGTAAAGGATCAAGGGGAAGACGTACGCGGCGCACGCCTCCGCCCTGCCCTTTAAGGACAACCTCCTTGAAAGCCAGATTCCCACCTGAGCATTTACCTTAGCATGTACTTCCGACCAATTTCGCTCCAGTTGGAGGTCGGGCCCAAACCACACCCCGAGGATGCGGATGGGTCCGTCACTCCAGCGGAAGGGCCCTGGAAGAGTATTGCTACCCCTCCAAGCACCAAGCCGCAAACCTTCGCTTTTGTCAAAATTGACCTTGGCCCCTGCAATCCGCTCATACTTGACAACCGCCTCTTTCACAGCCTCTATATCCCGGAGGCGGGATACGAAAACTGTGACGTTATCAGCGAACGCGGAAACCCTAGCCGCAAGGCGGCCAACGAATGGGATACCGCGCAGTGCCAGACTTGTCCCCTCATCCCTAAGCCTGCGCAGGAGGGGCTCCAACGCGAGGACATAGAGAAGAGGAGACAGGGGGCAGCCCTGCCGGACCGATCGCTCAATCGCGATCAACCCCGAACGCCTTCCATTCACCTGCACCACTGCCTGAGGGTTGTGGTACATCATACTAATCCATCTGCGGAACTCCGGTTTGAATCCGGCAGTCTCCAAAACAGACGCCAAGAACCGATGGTCAACCCTATCGAAGGCCTTGGACTGATCTAAACTGATCAGCGCGGATTCGATGTCGTCTTTTATCCCCTCTAGGACCTCGCGAATCAAGTGCAGGTTGTCCTGGATCGATCTTCCCTTCACAGCAAAGGTCTGCTCGGGGCCGATCAGATCGCTAATGACAAGCTGTAAACGATTCGCTAAGACCCGGGCCAAAATTTTTAACTCTGTGTTAAGCAGAGTTATGGGCCTGTAGTCATCTAAACCCTCCCAAACATGCCTGCCACCTTTCTTCAGCAATGTGATCACGCCCTTGGTAACGCTACCAGGGATGGCTCCCTGGGTGAACCAATGGTTGAACATATCCGTCAGAATAGGTACAAACATGTGCGACATCCTCAAGTACACTTCATAGGGCAAACCATCTAGTCCCGGCGACTTGTTGAGGCCGACCTGCTTCAACGCATCACGGACTTCGCATTCAGTAACCACACCCTCGCAGCTAGCCGCTTCAGCCGCCCCAAGACGGGGGAAGTCGGCGAGATCGGAGCGGGAGATCAGTGCAGCGGGCAAAGCGATCCCGAAAGTGCGCCCGAAAGGCGTCACGTATCTCACGACCTGATCGCAGCAGATGCCCGTCCGGGGTCTTGACAGATGCGATGTACCGATCGGGGAACCTTCGCACTTCTTCTTCACGCGCAGTCGCGTTCGATTTCACAGCTTCGTTGAAAACTCTTTTTAGCCTAGATCTAACTACTGATCCCTTGTAGCGCTCGCTACTCTCACGCTCAAGGTCCCTCCTAGCTAGCTCTACACCTAGGGAGTCCCCCCAGCCACCGCCCGGGAAAGTCTATCATCTATAGATTTCGCCTCCGCGGTCCTATCTAAGTTGAGCTGTCGACCGTATTTGGTGGCGAAATCTCTAATTCTATGCTTAAGAGAAGCCCACCACCTATTCCCGGTAACCGCCCCCACTAACGCCCGCTGAATTAGGGATTCCAGCCGGTCCCGGAAGTCCTGTATCTCCAGTAAGGAGGTATTGAACTTCCAGTAGCCGGCTAGACTAGGTCTATTAACTAACCGCAGACTGACTCTAATGAGTTTATGGTCAGTCCACGCTATCAAGTGGAACGTGGGACAACTAACAAAATCAATGTCAGCTCTTCTCACTAACACTCTGTCCAAGTAGGAACCTACTTTGGCAGAGGGCAAGCTATCTAGCCACGTCCACATCTCCCGCCCTGGGTGATCAAGACGAAACCTGTCGACGAGACTGTGACGAGTCACGAAGCCGACAAGGCTGCTCTCACACCTTCCCGCACTACTAGCTCCCCGACCGACCTTATCTATCTTGGGATCAAG
Source organism: Sepioteuthis lessoniana (assembly GCA_963585895.1). Taxonomy (NCBI): domain Eukaryota; kingdom Metazoa; phylum Mollusca; class Cephalopoda; order Myopsida; family Loliginidae; genus Sepioteuthis; species Sepioteuthis lessoniana. Next base: position 66,951 of record CAUZXS010006480.1, read on the forward strand.
GATCGCATTCCAATCACCCATTAAGACTAGCCGCTTCGTATCGTCCAGGAACGACGCCAACCGACGAAAAAAGGAAACCCTCTCCGCAGCGATATTGGGCGCATAAACCGCGACCAGACGAAACTTGAAACTTTTCACGGCAACATCGGCCACAACCAGCCGGCCCTCGTCACCTGCAAAAACAACGTCAACATCAGCATCAAGGCTGCGTCCAACTAGCAAAGAGACCCCAGCGCTGATGCGGCTGCCGTATGCTGAGAAAACATTAAAGTCGTTTTCCAGCACCTGACAGTCGGCATCGCAAGTGAAGTGGGTCTCCTGCACTGCAGCAACATCTACGCAGAGGTTCCTGAGTTCACCAAGCAAGCGCGCACACTTGCTTGAATCCCTCAGTCCCCTCACATTCAAACTGGCAATGTTTAAAGACATCAATCCCACTTACCTTAGTCAGTGTCGACTATGGGCCGGAAATCCCCAGGGGTGAGGATGCCAACGGCCTGTCTCAGAGAGCCCGTGCCGAGCTCAGAGTTTACTCGGCCATCCCTAGACACTCCGCCGACATCCAGCGGGAACCGTACTTTTAGTGCTCTATAGAAGGAGGGGTGAACTAAAATAGGGACCCTCCCTGAGCAAAAAGGCAAGCATCTTTTCAAGGAAGAGTGCTCCAATTCCGCCAACTTTACACCCATGTTGGTCTGGCGGACCGTATCCAAGAACTTCCATACGCCCTTGGTACGGTCACCAGCCGAACGGATGAAAGTGGTCACCATGGCTGCACCCTTAAAATTAAATGGATTGTTCACTTTTTTCTTGTCAACTTTTTCCAGTTGCAGTAACGGTTTTAACATCTTTTTAAGTTGATGGTCCGTTACTGCTTCTGCACCAACGGTGCATAAATGTTTGGCTTTCAGTTGCTGATTTTTCTCTGTATCGGCACTGTTTGCTGCCTCTTTTTCATGTTGGGATGATGTGGTCTGGGGGTTTGTTGGAATGGGAGTCCGTTCCGGAAAGAGTTCCGGGGAAGAGATCAGACTCAGGGATGGTAATGAGAGTGACCTGGGTAATTTTTGGGGGGATGGTCTTTCGAGAGATTGTGCTCTCCTTGTATGCACAATCTGATGTCTACGAAAGTTTTTTACCTGGGGATGAAATGGGTGTGTTTCTGTTGGTAGAGGAGGTTGTGGTGATTGTGGTGGTGGTAATGGGGGTTGTATATATTGTGGGGGTTGTAGCGGCTCAGGGGGAGCATTCTGAGGAATGCAATGTTGAGGAGGGGACATTGGCGGAAGTGGTAGGGGAGGTGGTGGTAAGGAGAGTGGCGGAAGAGGAGCCATGAGTGGTGCTTGCATTGGAACTTGTTGGGGAAGAGGCTGCTTTTGGGGGTATGCATTTGAAGGCCCTTCTAATGGGTCATCGGTGCTGGAAGGTCCTGCACACACTTTTTTGGCAGCCCCCTCCCCGCTGTCTCGTCTCCTTTTCAGGTTTGTAGTCGTTTCCATACTTTCATGGTCTTCCTTGTTTTTCTTCTTTTTTGCCAATGTGGGTGATACTGGTGTTGATGATGTTGTCTTTGTTGTTGGGGTCTGTGGCCCTTTCTTCGTTGTTGGCGTTGTCGCTTTTTCTTGTGTTGTTGCTGCTGCTGGTTCCGGCGTTTTGGTTTGGTTTTGAGGTGGGGATGCCATTAAACTTTTTTCCCCTTGTTTGGGGGAACCCCTCCTCTTCCGTGTCACCTCGGACCAGCCCTCCTTGTCATTTGTTTTGGGCTGGCCCTGACTCGGGTCCTGAGCCTCGGCTGTCTTACTGCTGCTGGTGGTGGTGGTGGCTGTTGAAACTGTTGTTGTTGTTGCTGTCGCTGCTGCTGCTGTTGCAGCATTCTCAGGTTTCTCGGGGCAGAACTTCGAGATGTGGCCAATTTGTTTGCAGGACCAACACCTCGGTCTCCGCCCCTCCACCATCACTATCATCTGTCTGTCCCCGCTGATTAGAATCTCGGGGATGGCTTTGAAGCCATCCCTCGTCAGGCACATCCAGAAGGCATAATCCCCGTAGGCTGTCCCGGCCGGGGATCTGAGGAGTTTATACTCCTCCACTTGGCCGTAGGAGCTTAAATAGGCCGCAAACACCTCCCCAGTAAAGGAGGCCAGGACGTTGCAGATGGTGACGTTGAGCCTACGGGTGCCCCTATATTCCGGCTGCAGCCTGAAGCACCTGGTCGTTATGTTATTGGCTGCCAGCTTCGCAGCCTGGTCTTCCGTAGGAAGGAGGACATCCCACGTCGCAAAACTCTTGCGACAGAAGTACTGGCATGGGATGCCCGCCTTCCTCAATAACTCTTCAAATGTCTCCTTCTTCAGCCCCACCAACCTTTTGGTTTTGAGATCCGAAACGACCAGCGAGAGGATCCTAGGTGTCAATTTTTTTTCCAACTCAGGGATGGGCAGAATCTCGTTCCCTTTGAAGTACTTCGCGTACTTCTCCACCCTATCCCTTTCGTAGTCGGCAGGTCCCCTCTGCTGGCCCTTCCAAGGTGTGGGGCTCTTTTGGGCTGGCTGTATTGGACTGTCTTGTGTGGCATCCAGTATTGTTCTTTGCGAATCAGCGGGGACCAGCAGCGATGGCCAATTCGCTCCTATTAAGCTTTCTTGTGAGGAATCTTGCGAGGATTTAGTTTTGTCATCGTCATTTTTTGGGGAGGTAGAACCCTCCATGACTGCAGTATGTTTTGCAGCCAGGAGGGTAAAACTAAGGCCCCCACCTGTTGCAAGTGTGGAGGAGGGGGGGTTCTACTGTTCAACAAAAAAGTGAAAATTATAAAATTAGACAACCCGCCGTAAAAACTACTAAAAGATTAGAACTAGTAGATACCCCTGCTAAATTACTCAAAATAAATCTAGTCCGACCACAAGAAAAATAAACGCCGGATAATTAAAACAAGTGTCAAACTAAGTTAAACTAAAAATTGTCACAAGTAACTACTTCTCAAATTCTTTTTCTAAAAAATTGTCACAAGTAACTACTTCTCAAATTCTTTTTCTAAAAAATTGTCACAAGTAACTACTTCTCAAATTCTTTTTCTAAAAAATTGTCACAAGTAACTACTTCTCAAATTCTTTTTCTAAAAAATTGTCACAAGTAACTACTTCTCAGGTAAGCTTGCAAAAAAAATAAAGTCCGACGAAAAACAAGTCTTACCGAGATAACTAAGTTGTAACAAGTAATGCACGTAATTATAACGCACGTATTCCAAGTTATAACACACGTAATAACGGCTGGGGGTTGACTTAACACCAAGACAAATATTCTCCTGGTATTCATAGTAATAGGAAGAGTTCATTAAAGTCAGTAAGGTAGGTACCATAACAAATGGCAACAAGCAACATTTTAGCCCCAGTAAGGCTGGAGCCAAACAAATATGAGCCCTGCCAAAAAGAGATGAACATTTCAGAGATGACCACCAATGCGGTAGAAATTAAGAGAACCCCCGCAGTATTCTTTAACCTAACTGGTAAAGTTAGTAAGACTTTCTTAGAGATGGATCCAAATGTTTTAAATGAAAAAGAAAGCAAGACAAAACAGTACATCAAGCTTTATAAATTGTTTAAGGTAGATACCAACCTTTCAGCTCATGGAAAGTATGAAATATACTCAAGGAAATTTTAGACAAATACATTGGAGCAATGTAGTACATACATAGCTGTTTTTTTTTCTTTTTTTTCTTCATTTAAATGTGCTAGCAAGTAGAGTAACTCATTTCTGTTGAATCCAACATTTCTGTAATGGCAACTTTATTTTTGGAAGATTTTTAATTAGAGTTAGAATTTTTCTGTCAATGGACATCAATCATGTTGTAATTGAAAGTTAATTTTAGATGACAAACATTGACATTAAAAATAGTCGAAAACTTGCTTTAAGTATGGAAAAGAAAATTTTATGAGTATTTTTTATCAAAGTTTTCTTTAATGAAAAAAAATTTTTTTTTTTAATATTTAAATTATTGTGATGCATTTAGAAATATTCTGTAAAACAGTCTGTAGTTATTGTTCCAAGTAGCAATCATTTTTAAGCCCTGTTGTAGTTGCATTTTATACAAACACATTTTGAGGTTATATACAGAATGCAATGGGTAAATTGTCACTATTTTAAATTATTAACTTTGTGCTTTGTTTGTTTCAAGTTTTGTTTACTGAAGAGCAAACTAGAGTCAGTTTGGCACAGTCTGTGAGGAAAGGAGGACTATGATGCAATTATTTTATCCAGAAATTGGAAAATGGCATGCTGTTTCGGTGTCAATCTGACAACATGGCAAACAGTTTGAAAAGAGTTGGATCAGTTTAAAGGTAATTACCAAGGTACAATAGCTCAGAAGACACACTCTGATTGTTTTAATAAGAACTCCCAAATTTGTTGGTGAGATCCAGGTCACGATTGACAATGATCTCAACAAGTTCATAGCCAGAAACATGAGAATGTCCAAGATTCTTATCAAGCATAAAAACTATTCAATATTTCTCCTACAAGATGAGAAAGGTCTAATTTTTATCACAGGCCAGAGAGGATAAGAAGAAAAACTGTGCTGCAAAGTTTTTCAACAAACTCAAGCATCCCTACTCCAACCACAAATAAGCTTTGCTTTTTCTCAGATGAGAAAAATATCAGTCAGGATCAGATGGTGAACTCATAGAACAATTTGGTTGCTCTATCCCCACAAGATGAACCAATATTGATGAAAACCAAATATTCAGTTCACATCACTGTGTTTAGGGGGGGTCTCTAACAATGGTGACATTATGCCATTATTAATCTTCCCACATAGCCTCAAACTCAACACAGTGGCTTACATCAAGTGATTAGATTGAGATGGTGACTACTGGAAGACCCTATATCTGGCAACAAAACACTTCATGCCACATAAGCAGGAGAACCCAACATTGGCTGTGAGAAATCACACATAATATCTGGCTACCTAACTTCGCAGACTGCAATCTCCTTGATTATTATATGAGTACAAACAAAACTCCATGCAATGCCAAAGATGAACTGAAGGCAAGGATAACAGCAGCATTAACCAGTTTAAATATGGAGATTGTCAGAAAGTCATCTGGAGGTTGTGGTTGAAACTAATGGTGATTGCTTTAAATAAATGTAAGTTATTCTATGATATTTTCATGCAAAAATATATCTGATTAAGTGTAGTCTGAGTGTTATTTTCATTTTTGCATGATTTGAATGACATATTTAAACACTGCAGCATGTATATTTACCAAACCCTCTGCCACAGGCAAGATGTAGCACAAGGTAAATTTTATGCAGAGTAAAGCTAGTTTGAAGTTGCCTAACCAGGATTAAAGAATCCAGTCTACACTACGATTTATCCATAGCTAGCGGAAGGAGAATAGGTAGATTCATGCCTTTCTCAAAGGCATTACCACAAAGTGAAACAGAAACGGTCTAAATAAGAAATTGAACTCAGGTCATCAATTTCCCTTCCTATAATGATAACCATCACATTAAGCACACATAGGGATATAAATGTAGTTAGGCAGCAGCCCTTCATCTAAGAATGTTTGATTAAATAATAAAGACACATTTTGTTTATATAATTTTACAAGGATCCCTTCAAGTTTCCAAACAAATGCTTTGGTTTTAGGTTGCAGTTGGTTGACAAATTTACTGAAATTGTCCTGAGCACTTTCAGACTCTTCATAGGCCATCATCAGGGGTTGTTTACAAATGTAAAATTCTTTTTTTTTTTAAAGTTTTGAGAGAGAATTTCTAGTTTGTTACGCACATTATGTGCTTCAGTGTAAAGGGTGTTTACTTTTTCTTTATTGTTGTTAATGTCTCTTTACAAGACTATATCAATACTTTTGGGTGTCAGCATCATCATGTATTTTAAAATATGTCTAGTTAGGCACCTAAAGAAGGGTTCAAAGCACTTGTGACAATTTCGGTCAATTTATCTACCAACTCCAACCTAAAACCAAAGCACTTGTCAGGAAACTAGAAAGGATCCTAATAAAATTATATATATATATATATATATATATTAGAAAGTGCCCATGGTGTAATGGTTATCGTCGTAGGAAATGGATACGACGACAAAGGTTCAAATCCTGGACAAGACTGATTGCATTTCACATAGCACTAATACACTTGGGAAAGGTATGAATTCAATTATTCTCCCTCCAGCTATGGGTAAATAGTAGGACAGACTAGGTTCTTCAGCTTTGATGAGGCAACTAGTCTAAGAGAAGGAAAACTCTGAATTCAAAACTTGTTAAACTCCGCTTAAAAACTGACCTTGTGTCATATCCTGCCCGAGCGGAGGGGTTGGTAAATATATATATATATATATATATATATATATATATATATATATATATATTAGTTTTTTATATATATTTAGTAGCATGAATGCTATATATAAGATATACATAAAAACTAATACATATCTATTTATAATTATTATTATATAATATCTCTATCACAGATATTGAGCACTCTCCAAATTATACCGCATTTGCTTGGCCACATTATATATATATATATATATATATACACACAAATTTATTTGCCCTGTTGTATATGCAAACTGTATCCTCTGCAGAAGAGTAAGACCTCTGCCAAAATAAATTCCATTTGTTGGTGAGGCACCAGTCCAGGAGACCTGGAGGATATAGAGTTACCTCTCCATTGCCATTACTCCCCGGTACACTAATCCAAATTAGTAGCACTTATCAGGGTCTCCTCTATGGGTCAAATAGATTGGTAGGAAAATTTACAATCATGAATATTTCAAAACATAACTGTGTCCAACCAAGTAATTATCATATAATTAGAATACTTACAAGCCATATAATTACTTGCAAATTTTTAGTGTCAGTTAAGAATACTTGAAGCATATAATTCTGTACAAATTATTATTAGTTATTTGAGACTGTATGATTGCTTAAAAGAAATGACTAACTTTGGCATCAAGTAACCCAACAAGAGTTGACATGCCATAGATTTAACTAACAACACATTTATCTGTGTAAATATACCATACATTATATATTGACAATATTTCAGTCAGTTTTAATGGAAGGTGAAGGAAAAATTCTAAAAATGTACTTTTTGGGAGATCAATATTTGATAATCAAAAACAGAAATACATTTTTCCAATACTTTGATATTAATTTTCACTATCATCAGGACCACTGTAAAATTTAGATAAATACTAACATGACTTAGAGATAATGTAGATAAAGTTTTGGATAATTTTTAAAAAGTGAAAAAATTAAACTATAAATCTTAATGAAACTTCAATAGCTTGGATGCACATAGGAAGTGATCATTTTCATTGATTATTGTTGTTGTCAAAGTTCCATTAGTTGTAGTAAAACATCATTTTCTAAAAAGAAAATACTCAGGAAAAAAAAAAAATTTCTTTGAATTTTCCTTTCCTTGATTTGATATTCTAATTTGGGATTAGTTCTTTGCTAATGATTCGTAAGTAGTCGTCTGAGTTTGAAAAAGGTCAAATTATGGCATACAATAATTGTGTTACTTCGCAATATTGCAAAGGAATTGAATTGTCAATTGATGTTTTCCTCAAAAATTATAAATTATCATCCAAAAGAAGGTTTTAGCAACAAGAAAAACATTTGCATGAATATCATTTTCCTTTGGTTGGTTGGTTGGTGTTTTATGGCATGTCAACCCTTGTGGGTTATTTAATGCCAAATACAGTTTATATATGATTTGTAAGTGAATAGTTTGTTGGTAACTTCACTTTTAAATGAGTAGTTAGTGCTCATTTGTTTGCACAAAGTTAAATTGTTTCAAGTATTCCTAATTATTAATGGCCATAAAAGTGAAGTAAAGTTGGCAACTGTAGTCGAGGGTGACCCGAAGGCTCCCTTTTGGATTGCTACTACACTGGGCCATTGGCGAACACTCTAACTGGGCCATTGGCCAAATGAGTAGGGTGTTCGCCAATGGTCTGGGAGACTGGGGTTCAATCCCAGGTTGAGTCATCAAAGACGCAAAAAGTGGTATTTGATGCTGCCTTGCTTAGCACTCAGTATTATAAGGTGAGGATCAAGGGTAAAGTGGAGTAATCCAGGGAATGGAGTAGCGCCCTTCTCTACACCTCAGTGTCGTAGCTATTAAAAAGGGAGATTCCGGGTCATCCTCGACTAAGGTTGCCAACTTTACTGGACATTGGCATTAATGGTAATAATTCCATTTAATATCAATCATTTATTTCCACACAGTTAAATAGTTTCAGGCATCGCTATTTCACATTAGTAATTGCATTTATCTATTATTCCTATGTATCATAGATAATTTACACTGTTGCATGGCATCAAATAAGTAATAATAATAATCCTTAGTAACTGATTGAACAGTTCTATTTGACCCATAGATGGGACCCTAAGAGATACTACCAATCCAAGCCAAAGTAGACATGGGAGTAATGCATGGATACCCTACCAAATATTAAGTGGTCATAAATTGCCCTAACATGTCATAAACTACATCCATTATCTTAATAACATGTTTTTATACCAGCTGTCCAATTTTCTTTTTTGCCTAATACTGTAGATATCAATAAATTATCAATAAAATTCAGCTATTTCTGTAAGTATATAGCCATTTTATGTTGTCTAGATTAAAATAGTTCCAGTCTGATATAGTATTATGATAATCTATATACAAAATTCTGTAATGCTATCTAAAATAAAACTACTTTCCATAAATATAAATGATACTCTGAAAGTAATACCTCTTACTGATTTCCACTAAAACACACAAAGCCAACAAAATAACACTATTGGAGAGAGAGCAAGTTTTCAGCTACAAAATACTATCTTTCCAACATACAAACAGGCAATGACCATAAATTTTCTACTGCAATGAACAAAAATAACAGCCTTTAATTTCTCTTCAGAGACTTCAAGTCACTAAACAAATTCTATTGAATTAAAAAAAAACAACATTTTTTCTAGCTGTTTCAACCAAGAAGGTAAAACAGGGTGAGAAAGTTGGAAATCTGCCATTTTCTTATTTGTTTTTTGTTTTTTTTTGAAGTTGGTAAAATTTGTTGGTTGTTACATCTGCTTTGAATAGAGATTATCCATTTTCCTATATGGGTTGCTCTAGAAATATTATAATCCCAAATGAAATATATATAATTACCTTCATGAAAAGCCCTTCCCGGAGGTTGAGCACTCTGAAGAAGGAATTAACAGCTGCCAGCCATGTATTGCAAAGCTCTTCTAACAAATTGAGCACTCTGTTATCCAGTAACACAAAATGTAAACAAACGAAAGCTAATACATAATGTGCTATAATTCCCGAGCTGACATAGGTTGCCTGTGGGCTAAGCAGTAATATACTATGTCTATCATAAAGTTAGGCAGGTTTTGATCCTTGCTTGAGGTGTCCTGCATGTCTAGCTGCACTGAAGAGTTGTGATACAACAAAACATTCTGTCTGTGGATGACTATATATATATATATATATATATATATATATATGCACTCTGAGTGTAATGGTTACCATGGTAGGAAAAGGACATGGTGACAAGATACTATGACAGCCTATAAGCCTTTCACATTACACTAATACTCTTAGGAAAGGAAAGAGACAACTCAAGCTATGGGTAACTAGTAGGGCGGATGGTGTCTTAAACTTTCATATGTTAACTAGTCAAAGAGAAAGAAAACTGAATTTAAATCTGTTCTCTACACTTAATAATTGACAATGTGTTGCATCTAGTTCAGAGGAGTTGGGTGAAAATAAATATAACACACACACACACACACACACACACACACACACAAATGCAAACATTATATATATATATATATATGCAAACACACACACATATATATTTATATATACACACACATAGAGTCCTTATTTATGGTTCATTGCATCCTTAGAGGCATTCTATTTTTTATGATAACTTAGGTTTTCAAGCTCTAATAAATTCCAAAAAGTATTAGCATCTTTTACTTCCTTTTTTCATGGTTCAACTCCAACTTGGAATCACAGTATTAGTTTTCTTGCATTTAAAGAACAGATAATATATAGCAGTGATTTTATAAAAAAATAAAATCTTTCATGCATTTTAAAATGATAATATAATAAAAGACAAAAAATATCTAACCATCAGTTGACCACTGCCAAAGGTAGAAAAGATTTGCCTTGCTTTTGGCCGCTGCTTTCATTTTATGAAAGTCTGTCCATTCTACTGTTGCCTGGGGGTTCTAAACCTTTCCTTTTTTTTATACAGATATGCACATATTCTCTAGCACTTTTTTGCTGTTTTTTTTGGCAGGGCAGAGTCATTCATTTATTCCCTTTCCTTTTTCTCTATTTCATCAATGAGCAAGTAATTCCCAAATTATTCTAACCTTACTCTAACTGGGTTTCAAACTCTACTAAATTCTACAAGTATTAGCATCTTTTACGTCCTTTTTCATGGTTCAACCACAACTTGGAATTACAGTATAAGTCTTTTTATATTTAAAGCACAGATAATGTACAGCAGTAATTTTCTCTGATGAAATTTTTAAAAAAGTAACTGTGGGCTTTTACTAAGTTAAAACTTAATACAGGCAGGGCAGGGGGAACGATTTTTTTTCTCAAAAGCCATGGGAAGAAGGAAATTACCATGACTCACACTCAAACAACTTGTCCAAACTGCATCGCTCTTCATATAGATAAAAAAAAAGGGAGTGCGTCCTACTATGGTTAGAGCCTTGGCCCCAGTGGTCGAAAAATCAGCTAGAGGGTTCAAACTAAAACAAAAATTACTAAATTGCAAAAGCACAATATAAATAATGACATTCAATGTTAGAACTTAAAATAGAATAGGCCAAGTTTGGGAGCTGACAGCTTCTGCAATAGATCATAACATAGACATAATATGCACAAAAGAACACAGATTCATTCATGGTGAAGATATCAAATACCACGATACCAGTAATGGATGGATGTTTGTCTCTACATCTGCATGTAAAAACTCTGTCAATGCCACAATAAGAGGTGTAGGTATGCTAATAGGATCACAAGACCATAAAAACACTAAATAGCATCAAGAAAATACAACTGAGGATGATGGTAGCTACATTTAATGGCAATCCCAGTGCAACAATCATCAGTTACAGCCCTACCAATGTTATGAAGAAACAGACCTCATTGCATTCTATAATGAGCTATATTCCCTTGTTCGAAAAATCTTGAAACACAACATTCTTGTCATCGGTGGAGAGACAAATACCCAAATTGGTAAAAATGTAAACCACAAATTCAGCTTACACCACTTGTCAAACAGAAATGGGGAACATCTAACAGATTTCATGCTAGAAAATAGATTAACATGCCTCAATATTAAATTTCAGAAAAGAAAGGGGAAACTATGGATCTACACCAACGCAAAGAATACTAAAGCACAGATAGACTATGTCTTTATAAATAAGAACTAGAATAATCACGCATTGAATTGCAAAGCATATTCCTTTATGGAGGAGGATGTATCTTCTGGTTACTGAATTATCACAGCAAAAATATGACTGAGTCTATGAAAAAATGCAGCCCGAACAACTATATATATATATATATATATATATATATATATATATATATATTAGAGATAAATATAAGTTAACACTAAGAAACAAATTCGATGTATCAGAAACACCTACTCCGTATGACGAATATGAGAACTTCAATGCCAACTTAGAAGTGGCAGCACAATGCATACCAACTACACAAAGAGTTAAACCTCAAGTCCCATAAGAGACAATAGTGGTTAAAAAAAGCGTGAAGACACAAAAACCACTTCCAAATGTAACAGGAAGAACCCAACTAATATCAATGCTCAGAAACTTAAGGCACAAAATGAATTAACTAATATATACCTAAAAGAACAAAGAGAATACACACAAAATCAGATAAATAAGATTAGAAACTCGGTCGAAGACAGACTATATAGGATAGCATGGCAGACAGTAAATGAAGTCATCAGTAGGAAGAGTATTGCAAAAGCTAAACTGAAATTTACCAGTCAAGAAGAACAAATACACCTGTGGAAACAACATTTCAAGAATTTACTCAGTAAAGCCTCCGAATATTACACATAAACCAATCACGAAAATTATTAGTAATCAACTACACATCAAAATAAGACAGTTTGTGCAAAAAGAAGTCAACTCAGTACTAAGATTAAAAATAGGGAAGCAGCAAGGCTTGATGAAATACTCCCAGGAGTATAGAAAACTAGGGAAATTCAACGATATACTACTCCGACAACATAAAGCCATATATAATCAAAATACAATATAGATAAACAAAAAAAAAGCATTAACTACTTCCCTATGAGATATATATATATATATATATATATATATATATATATATATACACACACACATTCACATACATACACACACACATATATATATACCTACATGCACATACATACATTATACATATACACGTACATACGTTATATATATATTTACACATACGTACACATTATATATATATATATATATATATATATATATATATATAATTAACCGGGACATTGGCCCAGCGGTTAGAGTGTTCGCCAATGGCCCGGGACACCTGGGTTCAATCCCAGGTCGAGTCATACCAAAGACTTTAAAAATGCAACTTGATACCACCTTGCTTAACACTCAGCATTATAAGGTACGGTTCAAGGGTAAGTGGAGC
>CAUZXS010006481.1:2500-55000 GCA_963585895.1 Sepioteuthis lessoniana
AGGTCAAGTATATTGTGGGTTGAGGTAGGGTGGTCGGTCTCGAAACGAGACTCGAACCCTGCTTGACCATGCTGGTCATCATCGCCCAGCCGAAGCCGGGAGAGTTTCGGCCTCGAATCTGTCCTTGACTTTGAACAGTACGCCGGACCGGAATGGTTTGTTAATGTTTGTGTAAATCCCCACTTCCTGTGAACCTATGAGATTGGGTTTTTAGTGGTTAGGACAATAAAAAAGGACTAATTTTTCTTTTTCGTGTAGAGAAAAAAAAAACAGTTCCTTTTCCTTTTTTTTCTTTTCTTTAAAATTATCTATTCCTGAGGCTGAATGAATTAAAAAGATCATTAGGATTCGAACCTATGTACTCTTGTGTCAGAAAAGTGCTTTCTGTAGAGCAGAGATTGGATATCATTTAAATTTATATCAATAATTGGGAAAAATTTGTTTGACATATAGAATAATTTTTTTTCATTTTGAGAAATGGATGGTCTCCTTGAAATAAGCAATAAAAAGGGAAGCTATTTTGCTGCAAGGTATAACTAATCTTACCGATTTTAAATCTTAAATAATTATTCATATCTAATTAAACATTGCCAATTAGTTAATGTTGTTCTCTAAGCTGGAAATGTCTAATAATTACATAGCATTATTGCTTAGTAAGGGTTGACACCGTCGCCCCCCTAAAAACAGTGAAATAAATGAAAACAAAGAAATAAATATTTACATGAATAAATCACTTATCATTCACTTAAATTTAGATATTTTCTGACAAAACTCCGTGAAACCAGTTCTTGCCATAAACGAGTATTTCAATAAGTTTAAAGTAATGCTTTGAATATCGTTGCATCATCTTCGACATAGGAAGCCAAAGTTTCTTAAATGGTGTTCCTTGTAACCCTAGGGACAGTTTGCCCAGTTGGCTGGGGCTATAGAATACGCCGACTGCTTCTCTGCAGAGGGGTAAGACCCCCCCACACACACACACACAAGTGTCCTGGATATAACACTAAACAATCTGATGGTGAGGTTCCAGTAATGCTGGAGCTTTGGGGAATGCAGAGTACCCCTTTATTGCCATTGCTCCCAGGTCCACTTTGGCCCGGAGTGGTAGCACCTGATATGGGTCTTATCTATAGGTAAAATAGAACTAAACCGTGCTTCTTTCACTATACTGATTTTTGCATCTAAACTGTTTTTGACATTAAAACTGTATTTACACTAAACTGAATTGTTATATTTAACTGCTTGAATAGTTTGAAATAGAAATGTTTTTGACAATTAAACTGTGTATTTATGCTAGTTTGTTTGAAATAGAACTGATTGTTTACATAAAAATGGATTTGGCATCCTAGAAGTGTGGATATGCGTTAAAACCCAACAAACAAAACCAAACGTGTTTGACTAGACTGAATAAATTGAAATAAAAATGCTTTTGACTATTAAACTGTGTATTTATGCTAAACTGAATTGTTTGAAATAGAATTGATTATTTAGTACAAAAATGGATTTGGCATTAAATAACCTACAAAGGTTGATATGCCCTAAAATACAACCAACCAACCTAGGGACAGTCCCTGTGGCTTACATGCTGGACAGTGATATCATAGAAGGTGATTTCGAAAACGTGCGTACACTTTCTTCTAGTATGCTTCAAAAATGTATAAACACTGTCATTCCGTGGCCCAGTCAGCTGGGGCGGTAGAATACACCGATTGCATCTCTGAAGAGGAGTAAAACTCCCCCAACGAGTATATGACACTAAACAATCTGATGGTGAGGCTCCAATAATGCAGAGTACCCCTTTATTGCCATCGCTCCTGGATTCACTCTGGCCCGGAGGGGTAGACCCTGATAGGGTCCCATCTATGGTTAAATAGAACTAAACTGCGTACTTATGCTCAACTGAATTATATGGAATACAACTATTTATATGAATAAAAATGGACTTTGTGTTAAATAACCTACAATGGTTGATATGTCATGAAACCAAACCAAAAATTGTCTAAAATGTTTTCTACGTAGTATTCGTTTAGAAATCTTGTGTTTAATATATGTAAAAACAGTATTTGGCATTAAATGACCTACAAAAGTTGATGTCCTAAAATCCAACCATCCGTCATTCCACCCTTCTCTGCCTGGTCTAAGTTGAATGATATCACTGCTTTTCTTTAACAAGGATGGCTTTGGCATTAAATAACCCATAAAGGTTGATATGCTATTCAAACAAAGAAACAAAACCTAGTAGGTCGCTTGGAATTCCCCGAGATTGTTAATAGTATAATTTTTATGCTGGGTTCTCTTGGACGTAAAAACTATTTTAAGAGGTCCACAGGAGTAAAAATCCTGGACGAGGCTGTTTGCATTTCACCTAGTGATAATACCATTGGGAAAGGTATGAATCCAAATATCCTCCCTCCAGCTATGGGCAAATAGCAGAGCACAATGGGCTCTTTAACCTTGGTTTGACCACCAACCTTAGAGAATGAAAGTCAAACCTGTTATTTTCTGCTTAGAAAATTGACCTTGTGTCGCATCCTGCTCCTGTGGAGGGGTTGATAAATACCCCCCCACACACACACGCACTCGCGGTAAATTTGCAGAAAAAGAACGGAACAATGAAATAACACTAGGGATAGAATCGTGCCCCTGGGTTAAGTGTCAGTTTTGGTTCTTGCTGTACACCGACGGGGTTTCCACATCTCGGACTTGCTCCCCTCACAAAACTCGTGAAGCCAAAAATCTTGGGGGTAAAAATTAATGAGAATTCTATATTGGAAGTTTGAAGAGAAAAAGAGGATTAAGATCATTGATTGCAACTTAGGATATCGCCACCTTGTTGAGTTAAGTTACGAAAGGTTTTTCTTTGACTCGTAAACCTTATATTTTCGACTCAGCTCTTTTATTATACACCATAAGTCCTATATTTCGGCTTAGGGAAATTGCTAAATACCTATAACAAAGGGGTTTCTGTCATGACTATTACAGCACTTTTTTATGGAATAACGAGCTAGCTTCAAAGATATCTGCTCCTTGTAGTGAAGTCCGAATGCTGTCCGACCAATCGTTGGGCCTTAAAATACACTAAATGTATCCTTTGATGTGGGATAAATCTTCCTCCCCTAAAAATGTGTTGTCTTGGTTATGACACTAAACTGCATCTCATGGCAAGGCTCCACTTCTTGAGCTGTATGGTGTACCCCTTCACTGCCATTACTCCCAGGCCCATTCTGACCCTGATTAGGCTCCCATTTATGGATCAAATACTTATTTAAAATTTCCATATTCGATAGGAATACTTGATATGAAATTTGTATTAAGAATAGTCACTTGAAGCTATGGTTGTTTATTCTGGGTCATTATTAAGTACTTGAAGCCATATAACTATGTGCAAACAAATATTACTGAATTGAAATAATTACTTAAAAGCATAATTATTGGATAGAAATGCTTGAAACCACACAACAGTTTTAAAAAAATGCATAAAAATATAAACATACAGGGTGAAACGATAAAATTGTCGTCCTAAAAAAACAACACTACTGCTTTATTTTAAAACTTTTATTGATAAAATCAATTCAGGTAACTGACATCTATTCAATATAGCCGCCTTCAGCCTCAATCACCGCCTCGATACGGATCCGGAATTGGGAGCATGCCTTTTCCACAAGCGCCGACAGGAGCTCGGTGAATACTCAGCGGATGGCGGCGATCAGACTGGCTTCGGTGTTGTGGGAGATCATGTTGGTGATGTTCTCGACGTATGACCAAACGAAGTAGTCCTGCGGGTTCAGGTAGGGGGAGGAGGGGGGCCAGTGAGAGAAGGGTACAAAGTTGTAGCACTCTGAAGCCAAGCCTGGGTTTCTTTGGACTTGTGGGCCGGCGCCGAGTCCTGCTGCCACACCCAGAGTCTGCCACCGGCCACCTGATTGCACCAGGGGATCACCACACTCTTCAGCACATCCAGGTACACTTTGGTGTTGACTTTCAAGCCGACTTCAAAGATGTGAGGTGGTATGATGTGGCCCTCACTTGAAAGCACACCAAAGACCATAACCGTAGCCGGAAACTTTGTTTTCATCACCCTGGGCACGTCCCTGTAATTCGTGGCAATCCAGCGATGGTTCTGGCTGTCATGACTTGGATCGGTAGAGAGCATGGTTGTACAGCGGCACATCTCCGATCTCGCTCGTTGAACATTGTGTCACTTTCAGACATGATAGAAGGCTCCTATCGGTCTTGGGATTTGTACACAACTGGCCAACTTGTAGATGGTCTGCAACAAAAGAAAACCGGTTTTTATTAAACGCAAATGGAATCATGTTGTCTTTTCTAGGGCGACAATCTTATCGTTCCATCCTGTACAATAAAAACAACTCCCTAACTTCAAAATATAAAATAACCCTTGACATATTGTCTTTAAAATCAATCAATCGGTTTTATATTTTATTGCATTGATTACACGGGTTTTCGGTAGTTTTATCTAGTGTAGACCATTATTTGGCTGTGCTAGTGGGTGATAGCCCAGTAAGCTGGGGCTGTAGAATACGATTGCCTCTTTGCCGAGGGGTAGGACCCTCTCTCAACGAGTGTCCTGGACATGACATCAAACCATCTGATGGTGAGGCTTGGAGATTTGGGAAATGCTGAGTACCCCTTCATTGTTATTGTCACCAGGTCCACTCTGACCTGGAAGGGTAGCACCTGATAGGGTCCTATCCCTGTGGGTCTAATAAAACAAACTGTGTGCAAACAAATGACTGATATTAAATTGTGACTGTCATAGAACAATTCTTGAAACCATTTAACAGTGTGAAAAAAAAAAAAAGAGCTCAGACTCGTTTAAGAATGTTATGTTCAAAATGTGTTTACAAATATATGAAGAGGATTTGGCAGTAAATAACTTACGAGGTGTATACGATAAGTTTCCAGACTTTTTTCGAAAGGGCACTTTTATTGATAGTACACACATGAAACTCTAGTCCCCTTCGAAGTAATCTCCTCCGGCTGCAATGCACTTGTTGTACCGTTCCGACAACTTCTTGAAGTCTCCATGGAGGTCCTCTTGTGTAAGCGTGTCAATGACCTTCGTCACAGCCTCTTTCATCTCCTCAATTGTCTCATAACGACAGCCTGTGAGCTTATGGAATAAGCAAAAGTCACAGGGACCAAGGTCTGGACTATAGGGACGGTGAGGAAATGTCTTGATGCCCATCTTAGTCAAATAGTCAATGACAAGGATGGTGTTGTGAACTGGTGCATTGTCCTGGTGGAAATGCCACTGACCCGATTTGAAGAGTGCTGGCCTCTTCACTCGGAATCTCTTCCTGAACTCCCTTAAAACCTCAACATAGTAACCCTAACCCTTTGGCCAATCAACTCTGGTGTATTGACTTCCTTACTCCTCCCACACCTCATCATCCCTCACAGACTCCCTGCCTTCTTTGAATCTCTTATGCCACTCAAAAACTGATGCTCGATTCATGCAAGATGGTCCAAAAGCAGTCTGAAGCATTCCATACGCTTCTGTGGCATTTTTTCCAAGTTTAAATCACAATCTTATTGCATATCGTTCTTGTAAAGTGTCCTCACGTCCAGATTGAATTTTTGAAATTCACCAGCTGTGACAATCAGGCTTTAGTAGGGTGTATTCCAATTGCTGCTGTAGCTGTTCATTTAAATCTGAAATCATAAAAATTGGTCAGTCATCTCATAAGATGTATAGCAATAACATAGTGAATTTTCAAGAGTCTACGACAATTTTAAATGCCCGTACGAAAAAAGTCTGGAAACCTATCGTATGCCCCTCGTATAATAGTTGATATGCAATAAAATCTAACGAAAACAACTAATAGGTTATCTAATGATAAATTCTGTTGAGACAAATATACAAGTATATTTAACAAGTGTTTTGTAGGTAATATTATTTTTGAACGAGATAAATCTCAATTGTTGGCACACAGTTAAATGGTTTCTACAATTGCTATTAGAGATTAGGTTATTTGATTTTATGGCATATCAACCCTTGATGGGTATCTAATGCCATATCCTGTAAATAAATTTGATTTTTAAGTGAATAGTTTGTTGGTGACTTTATTTTAAATGAGTTGGAGCTCATTTGTTGGCACACAGTTAAATGGTTTCAAGTATAGTTTTTTTGTTTGCACACAGTTTGACTTAGATTTATTGGGGGTAAAATAGTAATAATTTATTTAGTATTAATTTGTATATATATAGTTAAATGGTTTCAAGAATAGTAGTTCAAATAGTTCTATTTGACTCTGAAATAGGACCCTGACAGGCTCTACGACACTGGTTCAGTACACCTGGGAATAATGGCAATGAAGGGGTACTCCATATTCTCTAGGACTGGAAACTTACCATTAGATACTTTAGTGGTGGTGGTGGTGGAGGTTCTTATTCTTCTACGGAGGTGCTGTATTCTGCAGCCTCAGCCAACTGAGCTGGATGAAGATCTTTGTATTAAGATTCCTGAAAAAGGAACCCTTCATAAATGAACATTACTAGATATTAAAATTCTTATTCCGTTTGGATGTATTAGACAGTAATCCAGAAAAAAAGATACATCATAGCGACAGTCTTATGAGGGCAGTTGTTTTAAAACTCTCTTCGAAATAAATCAATTTCCTATTCAATATATAACTGATGTTTTGGGGGTCTGCATTCGCGCTAAACGTCTTTTTCCCCCAAGGGAGAGTTGTTTTTATTATTATTATCATTAATATTTTCATCATAAAAATTCTCGATATGATAAAGATAACTATAGAATTCTAATAGTTTTATTATTTCTGATTTTTTTCCCGTCCAGATCTCTGTTCATTTTTTTAATACCATCGAACAAATTATCCTCCAAGCCACAAAGGTTCTAATGGGGCCAAAATTCATTCGAGTAAGAGAACGATATGCGGTTTCCAGCAGATGAATGTATTCAGTCTGCAAGGAACTTTTTTGTCTACTCTCAGCAAACCCACGTGTCCTTGGTACATTAAACTGCATCTGTTAAGTTCTACGGAGTTTGGATTGTTGTTTCATTGCCATTACTGCCAGGTCCACTCTGACCCAGCGCGATTATACCTTTGGGGATCCCAACTTAAATAAATCTGTAAAAAAATTATTACAATCAAATATCTACAAATAAGATTTTGGCATTAAATAACCCACAAGTTGTTGATATTCCAATTAAACAAATAAACCAAATCAAATCTCTCTCCTTCTACTCTGTAATCGAATTTCGGCATTATATAACACAGAAAGAGTTGATTTGCTGTTAAATAAGCCAAATTAGTTGCTTACACACACACACTTCTGTGTGCACAGTCCAGTCTCTCTACAACGTTAGGAAAAATTCCGTTATAACATTATGAACCCTGCTAGAAACTTAGAAATTAGTTAAATATGATGCTATTTACCAACCCCTCTGCTCGGGCAGGATATGACACTAGGTTAATTTTTAAGCGGAGTTTAACAGGTTTGAATTCAGTTTTCCTTCTCCTAGACTAGTTGCCTAACCAAGGCTGAAGAACCTAGTCTGTCCTACTATTTACCCATAGCTGGAGGGAGAATAATTGGATTCATACCTTTCCCAAGGGTATTAGTGCTATGTGAAATGCAATCAGTCTCGTCCAGGATTTGAACTCGTGAAATTAGTTAAATATGATAAACAAAAATAGATAATTATTCAATTGGTTTCTAGAATAAATTAATTTGGGGAGCATAATATTTTTATTTGACAAATGTAAAAATATGTACACAAGAAACATTGTCAAATGAGCACTTACTGCGATTGGTACTATAAACTGGTAAAGTTTTAAATCGGCCTAATTACATTTATTTCATTAGTTCAGCGCCTGAACGCTGTTACTTGGAGGTATATGAATAAAGAATATATTAAAGAACCACAAAAAAAAAAAAAAAAAAAAAAATCAGTGCCTTTCATATATATTTCAAAATAAATATGAATAGAACATTTTTCTAATAACAGTGATGTAAGAACACAGGAAAATTAAATATAGGAAGAGGCCATTAGCAAAAGGGTGGCGACCACAAAAGAGCTAAGATAGAGAATCTATTGTTGTTTTCAGTTAATTTCACTTTCTAAATATTAAAAAGTATTTTAACACAAATAACACATTTATTATTATTTAGAATATTCTGACTATTGACTTCAACTTTGTTATAATCTCTACGTTTTGCCCGCTCTATCCTTACAATAACTTAAAACTTGTACCCGGTCATGGTTAACAGAATTGGAGCACTCTACTCCAGTGGTTCAAATAAAAGGTTCAGTTCGAGATCCTTTGTGATCACCTGAATTCGATATGAAACGCTTAAAGAAGGCCGAAACGTTAAGTATAATTATAATAATTATCAAGATTCATGTAAGAAATTTTGACAAATAATAAAAAAACACGGTTCTGATATCTTAAGTTTGGTTTCGGTGTTTAACGGCATATCAACTCTTTATGAGTTATTTAAAGCTGAAATTTTATTCATTTCTAAATGTTTATTCGTAATCAATACAGTATTTTCCACGTCCAATTGTATTTTAATGGAAAGTTTTTTTTGTTTTTATCGTTTAATTTGTTTTAGTTTTAAGTATTCTTAACTCTAATGATTTATACCCAATTTCATAGTTTTAAAGTCCTGTCTCGTGTATATATATATATATATATATATATATATATATATATATATATATATACACACACCTATCTGGTCTAATGTAATTATTCCTTTTAATAATTTGTTTGCATTGTCAAATGTTTTAAAGAATTCCTATCGAACATATCGTTTGGAATATTTGATAATTTACAAAAAAAATCTGTCGCTTCAGGTAACTGTTCTTAATACAAATAATTTGCATACAGTTAAATGGTTTCTTGTATTCCAATTTAACATTAATAATTCTATTTAATATTTGTTTGCAGTTTCACGCTTTCATTTATCCCAACCCAGTATTGATATTTTTTAAACATTTATTTTTCCCAGTCAGTTGGGGCTGTAGAATACACCAACTTCTTCTCTGCTAAGGGGTAAGATCCCCTCCCTCTTACGAGTGTCCTGGCTATGACGCTAAACAATCTAATTGTGAGGTTCCAGTAATGTTGGAGCTTTAGAGAATGCAGTGCACCCTTTCATTGCCATCACTCCCAGGTCCACTCTAGCTCGGTGTGGTAGCACCTGATAGGGTCCTATGTATGGGTTAAATAGAACTAAACTGCGAACTTATGTTAAACTGAATTGATTGAATTAGAACTGTTTGACTAAACTGAATAGCTTGAAATAGAAATGTTTTTGACAAACTGGTGTATTTTTATTAAACTGAATTGTTTGAAATAGAACTGGTTCTTTGTATAAAAATGGATTTGCCATTATATGACCTACAAAATTTGATATGCCATAAATTTATTTGACCTATTGATAGTTCTAACTGGTAATCATGCAGGATTATTGAACGTTGGAGTAATGGCCATGAAGGATCGCTCCGTACTGTTTATTTGTCGCTGCCGATTAAAGTGGGGATAAAGGGGAGGGTAAGGTCGGGAACGAGCCGAGACTCGAACCCTGCTGGTCTATGCTGCTCATCGGCTCACTTGGTGCAATGTGAGCCTGATAAGGCAAGCAGTTTCACGAACCCAAATCTGGGTCCGGGCACGTATGCCGGGTTATGGCTTGAACTAGACACCAAGGTCTAGTGCCATACATAGGTTTCGAGAAAGTCCGCTCCGTACTGCCTTGAGTTCTAGAACAGGAACCCCAGTTGCAGTTTAGTCTGTTACCTCTGACATCTCTGCAAGGTACTCAGTTACTGTCTAAAGTCCTGTTGGCAAGGCAGGCAAATTAATTAGTGAATGTATATAAAATAGTACAATGTATTTAAGTCACTCAAAATTCCCGCGATAAATAAGAATCTGACTACGAGGTTTTAAAGATTTATTTTCAATTTAAAAATAGGTATTTACTTCAATATATATATATATATATATATATATATATATATATTAAATTGATCATTTTGTTCCGGGTGTTTCTGTCGGTAGTTATCAAAAGTTTTCAGCCCGACTAGTGCGGGGATTGATTATATATATATATATATATATATATATATATATATATATATATATATATATATATATATATATATATATGTCATCCACAGACAGTTTCGTTCAATCAGAACTCTTCAGTGTGGCTAGACACGCAGGACGCTCGAAGCCGGGATCGAAACCCGTCCAACTTTGTTAGACTGTGTTTCAGACCACTCGTCCACCAAGCGGACCACGTTGGCTCAGGGAATTTTAAGGTATTTTTATTTTTAGTGTGTGTGTGTGTATATATATATATATATATATATATATATATATATATATATATATATATATAGTTTCTAACATCATTCATATATATATATGAATGATGTTAGAAACTTTTGAAACAAATTAGTGAAATGCGGCATGGCAATATAAACATTTCATGAACCGAAATCATTTCCTCCTTAGTTGAACTCATAACTGTTCAGTTTTAGTCTTCAAACGACCGTGCCAATTCATTTTATAATGGGATAATATATATATATATATGTGTAGGTGAGATAGTGATTCGGTGTTATAGTCAATTAAAACCTTTTTAAATATTTTTTTATTTTTTAAAATCATGAGTGTGTTTGAGAGTCTGCGGGGGTGGGGGCTCTTTATATCCCACAAAGATTGATTTATGCGTGAGTAAGCACAGAGGATTTTTACTCATCATAAACATTATCTACTCCACTATTACTCACGCTTTCAGAAACACACGCATAAAACACGTCGAGTTTAGAGACTGGTTTCTCAAACAAGAGTCTGTCGACGTTGTCAACCTCGGGCTACATGTGCCCCCCACTCCTTGCACCTATCAAAATGAAGGGAGGAAGAAAAAACAAATTATTTGAACTGTTTATATGGATAACAAATGGAGTGCTGTCTTTGGTTCAGGATTTTATTATACCTAATTTTATTTTTAATTCAACTATTTTAATCACATTTACCTCGGGACATGCGTAACTACTCCTATTTCCTTTAATAAGATCTGAGTCTGCTTAAGGTGTAGATTTTTTTTAATTAAAAAAAACAAAAAAACAACCTTGTTTTCTACAATAAATATTACCCGCTAAAATCTATTAATGTATCTATCTAAATCCGACCGTAAGAAGAAAATAGGAGAACAAAGTATACCAAATGTGATGGATTTGTTATTGATGGTAAAGTCAACGATAAAACTTTTTGGTTTTATTAAACTTTCATCAGGGCTTTAAGATAAATAACGGTTATGACTCTTTCTTGGTACACTTTCTCTTCTCTCATTATTCTATTTAAAAAAAAAAAAAAAAAAACACAATCTCGTTCATACAATTTTTTCCTCTCCATCATAAAGTCCTGATGAAGGTTTGATAAAACCGAAACGTTTTAACGTTGACTTAATTTATCATATTTGGTATACTTTATCTTTTTATTTTTCTCCGTGTGTGAGAGAGAAACTACGTATTAAAATTCTTACGACACCGTCAATTACCTGTTTTTATTTATTTCACTATTTTTTTTCTTTACAAATTATCTAATTTACAAATGGTTGTAAATCAGAAACTCTTGACAAAACTGTATTGACAGTCCTTATGGGATTCCTAAAATAAGGCCATCATTTCGACTTCAGGAGAAAATAAATCGACCTTTTTTACCAACTGAGCCACTTACCTAACGTTGTGATCTTTAGCGAGTACCAGTCTGTAGTCGATTGATCGTCGTTTACGACGTTAAAGACAAAATAACTTGTACTAAAAAGAACTAAATGGATTGTAATAGCCTGAATGAAAATCGTAATAACGGGTATAATAATAAGAATAATAAAAAGAAATAAAATAAAAGTGAAACTAAAAAGAATATAATCAATAATAAAGTAATAATTAATTTTATTAATAAAGGCTGTCGGCATGTACAAAAACACGCACTTCTATCCGCAATCCTATGATTTTTTTTTTTCTATTTAAAGCAACACGCATTTCTTCTAAAGTGTGGATGATCGAAGGCGTAATAATCCCTACTTTTTATTCATTATGTGAATAAATTCTCGGAAAAGATAAATCTTCCATGTAACACTTTTTATATTAGTTCGCTGGCGGGCCTCCGTAGTGAAAAAAAAAAAAATCATCCCACGAGAAAACGCTCAAAATTTTATATATATATATATATATATATATATATATATATATATATATATATATATATATATATCTCAGTATTTTTATATTAACGAAAATCTCAGTTACCTGCTGAGAGTGAGAAAGTTTAATCGACGGATGTCAATTTTAAACCTTCCCAAGCAAAAGAAGTTTGACCTAAATTTTTGCCTATTAACCATTTCCTTAAAAGATTAAAACGAATAAAGTAAAAAAAAAAATCTAATTTTCCATGGAATTCTCTTTAAAACTTGTAAAAATCATTTCTCTGCACCTTTTTATTAAGTCAAATAAACAAAATGATTTTAAGGTGCGCGTGACAATACGATAATATAGAATATTGTTTTCAGAAATCTGAGGAAAAAAAAACTTATTATTAAAATCCGAGAATTAAAAGATTTGAGGGACTTAAAAAAAAAAAAAAGCTTTAGCTGGTGCCTATTTTTGTACAACCCTATAAAGCTGACGAGGAAAGAGTATAATCGTATTAATGGATGTAATGTTATGGAATAATCGTATTAATAATGGAAGGAATGTTTGGGAATGATCATAAATAATTGAACGAATAATATAAAGAATAACATTATGGATGATGGGGGAACAAAATGAGATTTAGTCTTTTTTTTTTTTTTTTGTTTAATAGCATATCAACCTTCATGGGTTATTTAATACTAAAGCCACCCTTGTAGAACCACAGCAGTTAACACCAAGCTGAAGTGATACAGGCTTTAATACCCTTTTCCAAGGGCATTAAACCCAAAGTGAACGTAATAGCGCGACTGGAGTTCGAACTCTTTCTTAGCAGGTTAACATCATAGAATTAATAGTAATGATTTATTAGTATTATTAGTAGTATCATTAGTATTAGTATGTGGAAAGTTTAAATTATTGAATCAATGAGTGAATAATAAGGGATTGAAATTTCGCCATATTAATTCATAGTATATACACAAACCAGAAGCTGTTCTTGTAAGGAACGCTCATAAGTTCTCTGGGACTTTTAGAATACGAACTGGTTACTCAATACCAGCCAGAAGATCAGGCTTATTTTTAATCAACATACGAAAAGAACTTGTCATTTAGTAGTTTTAGCCGTGACAAGATCAACTAGAAGACTTTGAAGAGTCCAGAAGACCTGAGAAGACTGTCATTTAGTCTTCGATGAAAAATCCCCATAACTCTAAACTGTATCTAGAAGTGAGGTTCTGGAGATCTGGGATATGAAGAGTAATTTTTCATTGCCATTACTCCTAGGTTGACTGAGAATGGTAGTATTAGTTAAGGTCCAATTTATAAGTCAAGTGCTTTAAAATTATTAGTATTAGATGGGAATACTTGAAACCATAGCATTGTAAATTATTTGTTTTAAAAATAGTCACTTGCTGCCGTAGTTATTTACAAAGGATGACTATTAGTTATTCGAAACCAAATAAGTGTGCAAAAAATTCATATTAAATGGAAATAATTTCTTTAAATCATATTGTTATTAGTATTTGGTAGGAATACTTGAAACCATTCAACTAGGTACAAATTATTCATATTAAATAGGAATACATGCTATAACAATGCAACAAAAAAATTGTAAGCAACAAGTAAAACAATCTGAATTTTAAATATTATGAACGTGATTCCTTAAACTCTTGGCATAAAATAACCCTACGCGAGTTGATATGCCGTTAAAATCAAAGGGCTTAATAAGTAGCAAAATACGTCTTGCCATAGAGCATTAGTTAGCGAGCGTATTTCTCCCGCTATTTTTGTTTTGAGTTCAATCCTACTGGGTAAGCTAAAAATGTAATTATACTGATAATCGTTTATTTCAATTTAGCACAAGGCTAGATGTGGTACCCAAGTGACCGAGTGATTTGAGTCGCATGTCAACCCGTCTAGGGTTATTTTATACCTAGTGGTGAAGGAATCGCATTCATTGTACGTTCACGTTTACATTTTTCGTGCGTTTGTGTATTAAGTGGTTGTTTTTGCACACATTCCTATCGAATACGAATAATTTTCAAACGTATCTATTTGACCCATAGAGGGAACTACCAGTACGGATCAGAGTGGGCCTGGGAGTAATGGCAACGAAAGGATTACTCCATACTCTCCAAATGCGTTACTCATACCCAAGAAACCCCTTTTTGGGCGGGGGATCCCTCTGTAGCTCATTCTAAACCCTGCCGATAGGCTAGTGGCACCCAGTGAGTATCAATCTTGCAAGTCTGCTGGCAGTTTGTTTACTATCGCATCAAGTTATCATTGATAACTCACAATAACAATACCTCACAAGACGCCTCTTATCAATTGGATAAGCAGACCTCACACTTGTATATTCAAAAGCTGTAAATTTTTCTTTATATTAAAATCTGTAATCTCTTCCCCATTACTAATGTTCAGGTTTTGTCAAGTGTGCAAAATTTGTCGGGCTTTTGTGCCTAAAGTTCGTCTCATGTTAAGATTCCCTTTCAGACGAATAAAGTAGGATGGGGGCTATAAGTGTTCCTATTTTGCATATGATGTCAACACCTTTTTTACGGGGTGAAGAGTAAGGATCTCCCACCCCCGGGATATTCGCTGAAGTGTGTATTTCAACGTGTTAATAGATTTGTGTCAATAAAAAAATTATATGGTGTAGCGAGCTGCCGTAACGATTATCAAAGCGAAATCGGTGTAACGAGTTCGAGTTTTGGTGGGGACTGGAGAGGTGGATTCATGTCTTTCTCAGGGACACGACAAACAATCCTAGCTGGGGCTGCAGAATACACCGACTGCATCTCTGTAGAGGGGGTGGGGTAAGACCACCTCTCCTAAAGAGTGTCCTCGATATGAAATTAAACCGTTTGATGGCTCCCTCTTGGAGCTTTGGAAAATGTGGAGTACCCCTTCATTGCCATCGCTCCCAGATTCATTCTGGCCCGGAGAGATAGTACCTAATAGGGTCCTATCTATGGGTTAAATAGAACATATTGTGAATGCAAACAAATGACTAATGTTTAATTATGACTGCTTTATAGCAATACTTGAAACCATTTTTGAGTGCCCCCCCCAAAAAAAAAATCAGACTTGTTTAAGAATGTTATCTACAAAATGTGTTCATGCATATATATTAAATATATGATTTGTAAACAGGATTTAGCATTAAATAACCTACAATGGTTGATATGCCATAAAAACCCAACCCAACCAAATCATATATATTTGATATATATGTATAAAGAGTATTTGCCATTAAATAACCTACAATAGTTGATATGCCATAAAAACAAACCAAACTCAGCTGGCTTGCCGATTTCACTCTCCATGACAGTAACCGCCCGGACAGCCACACCCCAAATTTGTTGAGATATCGATATTTCTGGGGGGGTTTGTTTTTATACGAGCCTGACAACTGAATATGTGTAATGGTTAACGAGTCTATCTTGCAGACCCATTTCTTGTGATTTCGATTTTTACTGAGTACATCACAATTTTGTATGCTTCCTAAGCTGAGTAAATGATTAAGTCACCTCGCGTGGTGTAATGGTTAACGAGTTCAAATAGCGAAACATTATAACTGATTTCGATTCTTATTAACTGCGCCATAATTTTTGCTTTGCGTCAAACTTACTTGATGACTTCTTTTGACCCTTACGAAAAGAATAATTTCTTTCATTCACATAAAGGGTAGATATTTTTTTACCTCCTCACTGGAACAGAATAATTTTCATAGTTTAAACTTGTTGCATATATCTACGCTCACTGGGTGGCTGTAAAGGCCATTTCCATTCAACATGTTTGTTCGAGGATTCGGATAAACAGCGGAATTTATATATAAAGCACTAGTGGTTTATATGTCTGTCAATTGCAACCTGATCTTATTACTGGGTAATAGGACATGTCAGTATGGTAACGCAGAAGATCGAAACGAACACGACTTGTGTTACCATAACAACCGAATGTCTTTGTTCAGTAGTGTGATTGGTTGTTGATATATTGCCAAAAAATTTACAGCTTCGAAATTGACAGGATTGGAATCGAATACAAAAACGAACGAAATTTTATTTCTTTTTTTATTTGTTATATAATTATAATAATTTTTGTGATAGATCAATCTCTCTCTATCTCTCTCGCTCACATGTTTATCTTATTTGTTTACACCGACCGACTTTTTTCTCTCTTTTATAATCAGTGAAGATGTAAGTTTCTCTGTGTGTGTGTCTCTCTCTCACATTCATATATATCCGTTTTTCTGTGTGAGTTATATATATATATATATATATATATATATCCCTTTGTTTCTGTCTCTCTTTGGGGATGTCTTGCGTTTATTCATTGAGGCATGAGAACATTTTCCTACTAGTCTTAAGGGATTTTTCTATTCGCCTCCCGCAAAAATGGCCGCCTTATTTTTTTATTTTATTTTTTTCCTGATTCTTTTTTTCACTTCCACATCCACACAACCAAATTTACCTCCAAACGCAAACATATGCATACATACTATCAAACAACACATACGTTCGTAGTTCTTAATGGGGGGGGGTGATTGTAAATATGTATGTACAGCTAAGTGTATCTATGTTGGGACATAAGGCTTTGTAAACAAAAGCATTTAAGAGATATGTCAAAGAGAAATGCAAATGTATTTATAACACACGCACATACACACTAGCAAGGGTACCCTACACTGTGCCGGTAAAATTATTTAAAATATCTATTTCAATGTTTCTTTACACAACAAATAGACAAACAACCCTATTTAATATTGTGTGTAGGTGGGTATGTTTGTTTATTGCATGAGACGTACATGAAATGAGGGTCGAGATTTTCTCGACGGGAAGTCCCTTTCATTTGGAATATTGCTGCAGCACAATCTTATTCTTTCCTTCTGTTCCCTTTATCTCACTCTGTACTTTGATTGATCTTTTTATAATGAAGGAAAAAAAAGTACTTAATATAAGAGAGAAAGTGTAGAAGTATATAGTGTGTGTGTGTGTCAGCATTTTTAACCGGGATTCTCACAATGTGAGGTAAAACCAAAAAATCTGCTGGTATCGTTAGGAGACGCTCTGGGTTAGGCGTAATGATTCTTCGGTCCCTGAAACAGGAAAAACTTTATTAGATAAAGGCTTTGTTAGCGGCACGATTATTTTTAACAGAATATGTATTTCACACACACACACACACACACACACACACACACACACACACACACATATATGTGTGTGTGTGGTTAGGCTGCAGTCGTTCATTTAAGCATTAAATAATAAAGACAAATTTTGTCTGTATAATTTATTGAAGATCCTTTCAAGTTTTCTGATAAGTGTGTTAGTTTCAGGTTGGAATTGGTAGATGAATTTCCCCAAATTGTCCCGAGCACTTTCGGACCCCTCATAGGTCATCATAAGGGGTTGCTTGCTTCTGAAACGTGTTTGTTTTTTAAGAGTTTTGAAAGTTTATACCATAATCGCACGCGAAATTGATAAGCTACGACTACAAATCCTAGAAGCCCTACATATGAAACAAACAAAAAAACCAATAGAATTAATTTTGAAAATAGCAACAAAGTTTTTAAATGCTTTTAGTATTTTTTTTTTTTTTTTTTTTTTTTTTAAATCGCGTATTCCATTTCCGTTGATAGCGTTCCCTTTATACTCGGCGTTCCCATATTTTTGTTATGGTATAAACAGACAAAATTTGTCTTTATTATTTAATGATATATATATATATATATATATATATAAAGCATATTCTGTTGAAGACCGCGCGGAGTATTTTTCTTTTTAGGGTCTTTAAATGAAGACGTTGGAGGCTTTTCTTTGTCTGGATCGAAGTACTGAAGAAAGTGTCCGATTCAAGCCAAAGTGCTCTCGACATTTTCGCTGGCCGTCATCAGGGTTTGTGTTTGATAGATTGGAAATAAATATAAAAACTCGCAGCAACAATTAAACACAACCCTTGAGTTGTCCAGTCGGCTGGGGCTGTAGAATACACCAAATACTTCTCTGAAGACGGGTAAGACCCCCCCCCATGAGTGTCCTGGATATGGCACTAAACAATCAGATGGTGAGGTCCCAGTGATACTGGACCTTTAGGGAATGCTATCGCTCTCAGGTCCACTATGGCCCGGAGTGGTAGCACCTGATAGGGTTCTATGGGTCAAATAGAACTAAACTGCGTACTTATGCTAAACTGAATTGTTTGAAATAGAATTGTTTTGATATTTAACTGTGTAAACAAAAAAACTATAATTATACTAAACTGAATTGTTTGAAATTTTTATCAAAATGACATAATTCGGCGTTAAATGACCCGGAAAGGGTTGATACGCCATAAAGCAACCAACCAACCCCAGAGGACGACCAGTGAAATGGTTGAAAGTTCTTTGGCCAGTAGGGGGCACTTTCTTCACCACCTCGACCCAAACATAAGGAAAATAAGACTCTGGCGTCTTCACTTACTGATCTTAAAAAGAAAATACTCCGGTCTTCAACAGAATGCTTAAGGATTTGCTGCCTAAGTACACACACACACACACATATATATATATATATATATATATATATATATATATATATATATATATATATATATATGGGCTTTTTTCTATATTGCTGCTGTTATTGTTTTTGAATGACATAAGCTGCTCTTAAAATCAAAATTGACATTCCACGCCAGAAATATTTTATGTAGTTCACCTTTTTATACAATGTACATCAAAGAAAAAAAATCGAAATTTACTTTTTTTTCATCTCGCCACAACTCCACCCACGTCCATTGACTGACCTCACCCTGACGCAAATGGTCACGTGTGTAATACAATCAAGCTTTTAGATTCTCAGCACTGTTTACTGACGAGCGAAATTTGCAAACACAAAATGAGCCGCGTTCTCCGTTGAAAGGTTCTGCGATAGATCACACCTATTTTGAAACCGGCTACTTTTTACTCACACAGGACCAGAACGGGGGCTTATAGATTGTGAATAGGGTTACTAGTATAGTTCCCAATAAATAAGTTTAGGAGGGAAAGACTTGATGATAAAAGGATAAGAAAGTAGTTTCCTGATTGATGATACGTGGCAAATTCTCTCTCTCTCTCTCATATAGTTTTTTCACTATCAATTTTCGTGGGTTATTCAATACCAGTTGGCTTGGGCTGTAGGATATGCCGACTGCATCTCTGCTGTGAGAGGGTAACCCTCCCCATAACTAGTGTCTTGGATTTGAGGCTCCAGTTCCGGAACTTTGGGTAATGTGAAGTACTCTTTCATTGCCATTGCTCACACCCGGGATAAAAGTACCTGTTAGGGTCCCATCTTCAGATTAAATAGAACTCTTGGGCTATTTAACTGTGTTCAAACAAATGACAGTTGACTGAATTCTTAGTGATAGCCATACTTGGAACTATTTAACTGTGTTGAATAGCAATACTTAAAACCATTTGTTCAAACAAATGATTAATATTAAATCGAATTATTTGTGTTATATAGTAAGAGTTGAAACCATTTTACCTCCAAACTATCTGCTTACAAATGATATATGTATAACTATTTAACTATGCGCAAACAAATGACTGAGGTTAAATAAAATTGTTTAGTGTTATTCAGCAATACTTGAAGCCATTTAACTGTGTGCAAACAAATAAGCTCTTACTCGTTTAAAAATGTTATCTACAAACTATTCCTAAACAAATAAGATATAAAATGATTTGACAATAAGTAGCCTACAAAGGTTGATATGCCATAAAACCTAACCAACCCTAAAGCCATCCTTATAGAAGAAAAATAGTGGTTCTATTTAGCCCCTAGCTGTTGGGGGGGTGGGGATAACGGATTCATACCTTTCTGAAAGTGAACGAAGTGGCCTGGCTGGAGTTCGAACCCGCCTACTACGATGTCGCTGTCCAGCAAGTTAACTACAACGCCCCAAGGTTTATTTGGATGTCCAGAAAGTAATTTTTATTTATTTATTTTTATTTTATTTATTTTTTTTTTTTCAGCGAAGATATTTTTAAAAAATCAATGAAATTGCCCAGTTGGCTGGGGCTGTAGAATACACTGACTGCACCTCTGAAGAGGGGTAAGACCCCCCACCACCACCACCATGAGTGTCCTGGATATAACACTAAACAGTCTGATGGTGAATATTTGGGGGATATGGAGCACCCCTTCATTGCCATTGCTCTCAGGTCTACTCTGGCCCGGCGTGTTAGCACCTAATAGAGCTCTATCTATGGGTTAAATAGAACTAACGGCATACTTATGCTAAACTGAATAAAAACCGTACTTATATTTAAACTGCATGCTTATTCTAAACTGAATTATTTGAAATAAAACTGTTTTTGACATTGAAACTGTACTTACACTAAACTGAATTGTTATATACATTTGTGTGTAAACAAAATCTGTACTTATACTAAACTGAATTAGCTGAATTAGAACTGCTTGACTAAACTGAATAGCTTGAAATAGAAATGTTTTTTACAATTAAACTGTACTTACATTTAAACTGCGTACTTATCTTAAACTGAATTGTTTGAAATAGAACTATTTGTATAAAAATGGATTTGGCATTAAATAACCTACAAAGGTTGATATGCCATAAAACCCAAGCAACCAATCAATATATGAAATTTAAATTTATTTAAATATTATCATACAAAATATTCTAAACTTCAATTTAGTGATTGCACCCTAATGGCCTGGTAAATATTTCATTATATGTTTAAAGAAATTTTAAGTTTTCTCCGTCAAAAATAAAAAACAAAAAAATTTCAAGTTCTTTGTCTCTGCGTGTTCTGCCACTGAGGAAATACTTCCGTAATCGAAACAAATGAAAATCTATAGGTGCTAAATCTGGTGAATATAAAGTATATCGAATCTCCCTGGTTTTTATATCCTCTCTGGTAAAACTGGTATTTGATGGCATAAAAGACGCACACCCAATTTCAGCCGGGCAAATCAAGAAAATTTTAGTGAAACGAAGTACTAATATTAAACGTGATAAAATTAGTATAATGAATCTTATCAATGAAAACACTTTTAATCTGCACGATAGCCTTTTAAACAATAGGTACATAAAAGTTACTTAAGTCTAAGCTAATAGGAGTCGCCACCCCACACACGGCCGCGCAAAAGCAGGACGACCAGCACGAACGTACATTCAGCAGCTGTGTGAGGATACAGGATGTTGTCCTGAAGACCTGCCTGGGGCGATGAACGATAGGGAGGAGTGGCGAGAGAGGGTCAGGGATATCCGTGCTGCCAGCACGATATGATGATGATGATTGCGAATCTT
This sequence comes from Sepioteuthis lessoniana, assembly GCA_963585895.1. Lineage (NCBI taxonomy): Eukaryota > Metazoa > Mollusca > Cephalopoda > Myopsida > Loliginidae > Sepioteuthis > Sepioteuthis lessoniana. Next base: position 23,994 of record CAUZXS010006481.1, read on the forward strand.
AAACTTACATAAGACGCTGGGGAATTTTAAGATATTTTCAGTAAAAAAAAAGTGCGCCTTTATATGCCATAATACCGTGTTCTTACTAGTGTTCAGACTGATGGAATGGAGCATGAAGGTGACGGTGATACCAACTATAGTTGGAGCACTTGGAACAGTCCCCAAGAACCTGGAAAAAAGGCTAGATATTAAATGAAGATAAATTCGTCGAGGGTTCTCTTTTATCTTTCGCTGTTGGATGGGGAAATAATCTCTGGTAAAACGTAATTACTTTGCTAAAACGAATATTTTGTGGTCTTTGATTTTATTCCTGAGTTGAAAACTTCGTACTGAAACTTTGAAAAATATCATACGTAAATGACTATTATTTTAAGATACATCTAATCGGAAGAATTGAATCGGTGAACAGAGTTCAAATCTTGGACGTGGTTGATTGTTTCCTTTCGCGTCTAATACTATTTGGAAAGGTATGAATCCATTTGATCCCTCCACACACACACACACACACACACGCGATGTCTAAATTGTACGAAGTCTAAGTTTTTAACCTTCGTTAAACAACGAGCTCAAGAGAGGGAAAACTTTGAATTCAAACCAGCTTTACTCCACATAAAAACTGACCTTGTGTAACATCCTGCATATGGAGGTGGGGTTGAGTAAATACACATATATATCAAATTTTAGTTTTTAGTTCAAATGATTTAATGCGTAAACTTGAGATTTATCGATGTTGACATTTTTGTTTTTGTCTTGTTTGTTAGTATTAATTAAGCAGTAATGTGATTCATTTATTTTACAACTCAATTTTGATTTGATTAACTACCTAATGATGTAATTAGTAACGTTTAATTAAATGTAAATAATTATTTTGGTAAGATAATTTATTTTTCTTGTTTTGAAGCGTGGAAATTAAAATTCTGGAAGGTTAGTCATATCTTGCAGCAACATGGATTCCTGCTGATTATTTTTAGAGACACTCTCTTGATCAGACCTTTTTATCCCTTCCCCATGAAGAACATTTTTTTTTTTTTTTTTGCTAAAACCTTCCCTTGGGTCCACTTTGTTTATATTGCAAATTAGTAGCTCGACATAAAACTAATATGCAGTCTACAGCGGACAGACAAACCTTCCCGGTTATTTAATATAGATAACAATAATATATCATTATTTGTTTCGCGCGTTGCTATCTTCAGAGGTGTGCGCTTCTGCGACGAAATCTAATTCTCTCGCTCTCTCTCTCAACTCGCGCCCTTCTATTTGGAAATAAAAACGTTTTGACAGACGGACACACTTCCACGTAGGGGAGAACCACATATATTAATTTTGTCTTTCAGGTTAATAAGATTGGCCGAGCACTTGTCAAAAAATCACATTCAAATTTATCAGCCGATTTGCATTCTTTCTTCTCTTCTTTACTGTCTCGGCGAAGTGCTCACGCCTACGGGAGCCTATAAAAGCCCTTGTTCTTTGCCCATATTCATTATATTAGATTGTTATCAGGGTTGTTTTTCCGGAAACGGAAGAAAATGCATCTAAAATACAACTGGTTTAGTTAATTTAACGGTATATCAAACTCTTATGGTTGATTCAAAGCTGAATTATGATTCATTTGTACACGTTTAATTATAACTATTTCAGCCACAAACAAACGTCCTTGATATGACAATAAACTGATGGTGAGGCTCCTTTATTGCTGGAGCTTTGGGTAATGCGGAGTACCTTTCATTGCTATTACTCCCAAATCCACTCTGTCCCGGATTGGTAGCACCTGATAAGGTCACCATCTATGGATCAAATAGAACTATTTCACAGTTCAACTGCGTCCGAACAAATTTGAATTGTTACTTGGATAGCAATACTTGGAACATTTTAACCGTGTGCAAATAAAACTGTTCTTATTGAAGCCATTTAAGTGTGTGTAAACAAATGAGGAATATAAATAGAATTGTGTTCGATTGAAATGCTTGAAACCGTACAAGTGTGAGCAAAATTGAATTATTAGTGTTACATAGCAATACTTGCAACTATTTTTACTGTGTGACAATGAATGAATAATAATACTTAAAACCACTTCACTATGTGCAAACAAATGATTAATACTGAATAGAATCAATACTTTCAGAAGACAATACTTTTGTGAGCAAAAAAAATTTAGTTCTAACTCGTTCAAAAGTAAGATTACCAATAAACTATTCGCTTAGATATCATGTATATTTATAACCATTCAATTGTTTGCTAACAAATGACTGAAATTAAATTGAATTCTATAGCAATACTTGAAACCAGTTAACTGTGTGCAAACAAATGAGCTCTGGCTCGTTTAAAAATGTTATCTCCAATCCATTTATAAATCATATATGCATGACCAAGATTTAACTTTGGATTGCCCATAAGGGTTCATGTGCCAAAAAATTCTAACCACCGACGTTCTGTTGCAATCATTTATTTCTTAATTATATTTTTTCCTTAATTCATAATCTGGCCCAGTCGACTGGGACTGTAGAATACACCGACCGCATCTCTGCAGAGGGGGTAAAACCGCTCCTCAACGAATGTTCTGATATTAACACTAAACAATCTGATGGTGACACTCAAGTAATGCTGGACTTTTGGAGAATGGAGAGTACCTCTTTACTTCCGTCGCTCTCGGGTCCACTCTGGCCCGGACTTGTAGCACCTGATAGGGTCCTATCTATGGGTCAAATAGAACTAATTGACAGCCTAACGAGTAGAGTCTTCGCTAATGGTCTGGAAGACCGTGTTTCAATCCCAGGTCGAGTCATACCAAAGACTCAAAATCGGTACTTGATGCCGCCTTGCTTAACACTCAGCACTATAAGGTACGGATCAAGGGTAAAATGGAGTGATCCAGGGAAAGGAGTTGCGCCCTCCTCTACACGTCGGTGTAGTAGCTATTGAAAAAAGAACCTTTCGGGTCACCCTCGACTAAGGTCGCCAACAACTTGTGTTAAATAGTTGTTAGAATTAGAACTGTTTGATAATTTAACTGTGTAAACAAATGACTGGCGTTTAATTGAATCGTTAGTGATACATAGAAATACTCGGAACCATTTAACTTTGTTGACAGGCTAATGTGAATTGTTTGAAATAGAACTGTTTTAAGTAAATCTATTAAATTTGTATAAGATAGAAATAAGTTAAAGCATTTAACTGTGCAAAAAAGAGGTTCGGCTCATTTAAAAAGTTATCTACAACATCCATTTAGAAATCATATATGATTTGGCACTAAATAACCTCCAATGGTTGATATACCACCCAACCATAATAATCATTTGTTTATACATTGTTAAAAGGTTTCAAGTATTTTAAGCCATCACATAGTTTCAAGTAACTAATAATCTTTAGTAAACAGTTGTATTTTCAAGTAAGTATTCTTCACACAAATAATATCCTAGCTCAGTCGGCTGGGGCTATAGAGTACACCGACTGCTTCACAGCAGAGGGGTAAGACCCCTCCCTAATGAGTGTCCTGTTTATGACACGAAAATATCTGATGGTCAGGTTCCAGTAATGCTGGAGCTTTGGGGAATGCGGAGTACCCTTTCATTGCCATTTCTCTCAGGTCCACTCTGGCCCGGAATGGTAGCACCTGATAAGGGTCCTATCTATGGGTTAAATAGAACTAAACCATGGTTTTGACCAACTGTGTACTTACGCTAAACTGAATTGTTTGAAATGGAACCGTTTTTGACATTGAAACGGTACTTACACTAAGCTGAATTGTTTAATATAGGACTTCTGTACTTATACTAAACTGAATTAGAACTGTTTGACTAAACTGAATCGCTTGAAATAGAAATGTTTTTGACAAACTGTGTACACATGTTAAACTGAATTGTTTGAAATAGAACTATTTGCATAAAATAGATTTGGTGTTAAATAACCTTCAAAGGTTGATATGCCATAAAACCCAAACAACCAACCAAATAATATCCACTGTTCCAAGTATCGAATATTCCAGGCTAAAATTACCATTATATAGTTTCATGTTATCAATAGTAATAATAATTTTTTTGTTAACAATTAATGTTCCAATTCATAAAACAATTTGCATTTTTATATAATTTCAAATATCCTAGAGAAATAATTTTCCGACAGGACTATTTGACCCGTATAAATAGACCCTTACTGGTACTATCACTCCAGGACACAGGACCAGGGAGTAATTACAATGAGGATGGCACTTCACACTCTCACAGCTTCCTTTCTAGGGAGGTGTTACCTTTCTACAGTGTAGGCAGTCAGAGTATCTTAAGCCCCTCTAACAAATCAGTTAAAATATAACTGATAGTTCAACTTATCTGACAATGCATATTCCTTATTTGTTGGCAATGATAAATGTCAATTATGAAAAACAGTTCTTGTTTAAAGAATCTAGGATTTTAGACAAAAAAAAGTACAAAATTCAATTTTGATTTTTGATACATTAAGTTCAGAAAGTGATGTCGAATCATCGGAGACGGAAAATGTGAACCTGTTAGATTTTAACAAAAAGTGAAATCTAAGAGGGTCGTTAAAAAAGATTTAAGTCTCTCCCTCTCCCTCCCTGTGTGTGTGTGTATATATATATATATATATATATCAGAATTTTGAAACGGGTCCTCACTCTCAGAAATAAAATGTTAAAAACTTTATTTTATGGTTTCATTAAAAAAATTAAATATAATCCGGAAGATACATGACATATTTAAATGCCTCAATGAAGGCTTAATACAAGCAAATAATTCAACTATAAACTCACCTGATTACCTTGTTTTTTTCATATTTGTGTGGTATATATATATATATATATATATATATATATATACAGACTGAGATAGGCGGGTAGATATATTTGATTAGAATCAGTCACCCCACAAACCTGCATATAGACACACATAATCATAGATGTGTGAAATATGTATACATTCGAAGTTCATCGAAAAGGGTCTAAGCTTCATACAGATTTTAGATTAGTCGCACACCCGTCACCTTTGTACAAGTCTGACGTGCCTAGAAATCTGAATTAGGTTTTCTTTTATAAGAAGTAATATTGTGCTGTCCCAATAAAAATATTGTCCTGTCCCAATAAAAATGTTCAGTTATAGCTCCTCTTTCTTTATGAGGTTTAGAACTTTTTTGAACGATCCACTGTTTTTGAAATATCTTTGTTTCCATATTTTCTCTTAAGTCTTCCCTAAGGTCGAAGCTATCCTTTTTGCATAAGATATATCCTAATACTACTGATCCTCAAAATCCAAATTCTTTGAACTTTCTATTTTTAGTCTCAAAGTGATAATATCGCTATCACTAGATATCATTTGGAGTTTTAAGTCGATCAAACCTTCATTCATGTTTTGAAATCAACACGTGAAATATCCGTTCAACTATTTCTCTCAACAAAAATATTTCTTATAGAAGGAAATGACTGAAACTAAGTGTGGGAGTAGTGATAATGTTAGTGGATAGTGATGTTAAAAGCTCGAACTTATCGTTGTATTTTATTTTTCTGCAAAAGTTGCTTTGTCCACACATGACCTTCATTTGTTTTTTTTTTCATTTTTTTTCGCCAGTTTTTCCATTTTTTTTAAAGCTAAGGTAATATAGTGCCATCTTTTATTAAACCACTCAATTACATCAGTGGTCGTCCCCTGGATCTTCTCTTAGGAAAATAGTTTTGCAATGAACAGTTGATATAACTAGGGGTTCCCTTATACATATCACGTGATCAAACCACTTCAGTCTTCTTAATGTCAGTGATTTTATCAGCATTCCAAAACCAGTCCTTCTATCGTTCATTTTGACGCTATTCATGCAAGAAACTATCACGATAAACCCGAAGAAATCGTTTTAAAATATCGTCAACAATTTCCTTCCTCCTTCAACTCCAAGTTTCTCGTGCATATTGGGATTATGAATGCATAGTAAAAACGAACCCTAATTACTTTTGAAAGACCGTAGTTTCCATATTTTTAAGGCTATTAAAGGCTAAAAAATTAAAAAAAAAAACACTAAATCCTTACGTCAGATGAGGTTCATGGGATCACTGATACCAAAAATGTATGTGCTGTCCTTTTTCATTCAAAAGGATGTTATCACTAGATATTATCTTAAAAGACCATTGAAACCTCATTCATATTAACAAATGTTAATTCTCTTAAGAACATAATCTTCGTTGTTACTAATGACAAAAATTGCAATATGGTACTAATTCTTTTATTTATTTACTTACTTTTTCTTGAAAGAATTTGACATTCTGGGCAAAAATAATTCCGGTAAATCTAAATTAATCTCTCCATTACTATTTTGCGACGAAGAGAAAGTTCCATTAATTTTGAATCAGAACTTGAAGTTCTGGTGACTTGGTATTCAGACCTTCTACTTCTCATCAACCAAAGGAGGTGTCACTGTGGTGTAATTGCCCAGTCGGCTGGGGGGGGGGGAAGTCGGCTGGGGGGGGGTAGAATACATCGACTACTTCTCTGCAGAGGGGTAAGACCCCACCCCCAACGAGTGTCCTCGATATGACACTAAACAATCTGATGGTGAGGTTCCAGCAATGCTGGAGCTTTGGGGAATTCGGAGTACCCCTTCATTGCCATTGCTCCCAGGTCCACTCTGACCCGGAGTGGTAGCACCTGATAGGGCCCTATCTATGGGTTAAATAGGACTAACAGCATACTTATGCTAAACTGAATTATTTGATTAAACTGAATAGCTTGAAATAGAAATGTTTTTGACAATTAAACCGTACTTTCATTTAAACTGTGTGCTTATGCTTAACTGAATTATTGGAAATAGAACTGTTTTTCGACATTAAAACTGTATTAACTGAATTGTTACATATAACTGCTTGAAATAGAAATGTTTTGACAATTAAACTGTACTTGTGATAAACTGAATTATTTTAAAGAAAACAGATTATTTACATAAAAATGGATTTGGCGTTAAATAACCTACAAAAGTTGATATGCCATAAAACCCAATAAACCAAACTAAACAATGGTGTAATGGTTAAAACGCTGAACTGAGGAATCGTAGTACGCAAGTTCGAAATCCAGTCGTGCTATAACGTTCACTTGAGGAAAAAAAGAGGGCACCTCGGGTAGCATAATGGTTATCAAGCTTGACTTGCAAACCTACACGAGTGAGTTAGTCTCATTAGGTGCTCCATTTATATGGCCTTGTGCCACATCTAAGCAGAAAGCTTATTAAATTACCACTTCTCATCAACCAAAAAATTTAATCAAATTAACTAAATTTTGCTTAATCTGACAACACCATTTTGTTTCAGTTCCTGCTGCTATGCGACCGTTTGATTGGGGCTGTAGAATACACTGGCTGCATGTCTAGAGGGTCAAGACCCCTCCCCCATCGGGTTTTGTTTGGTTTGGATTCATGGCATATCAATTATTGCAGGTTATTCAATGCCAAATTCAGTTTATATATGATCTGTAAATATGTCAACAAAGTTAAATGGTTTCAAGTATTGCTTTGTATCGCTAACAATTCTATTAAACATCAGTCATTTGTTTACACACAAATGATCAAACATTTGTATTTAGCATAAGACATTTCTTTGCGCTCAATTTAAATATCAGTTCTATTTGATCCCGAGATGGGATCCAACCAGGTGTTACGACTCCAGGCCAGAGTGGACCTGGGAGCAATGACAATGAAGGGGTATTCCGCATTCCTCAAAGATCCAGTATTTTTAGAGCCTCACTTTTAGACTGTTAAATGTAATATCCAGGACACTCATTGAGGGGATCTTACCCGCTCTGGAGAAATGCAGCCGGTGTATTCTACAACCCCAACTGACTGGGCTCTCTCGCTTAATGATATGACAATAAGCCATCTGATTGTGATGCGCCAGGTCTTTAGTATGGTGGTGTATTCCTTCATTGCCATTTCTTTCATGTCGACTCTGTTCCAGATTGGGAGTACATTTGAGGGTGCCATTTATAGGTCAAATAGAATTATTTAATCTTTTACAATACTGGAAACCATTTAACTGTGTGCAGAGATGATCAATGTTAAACTGCATTATTAGTATTCGAGGGAAGATCTTGAAAACCATTTAAATGTATGCAAACAAGAGATTTACTTGTGCGCAAACAAATAATCCTTAACTAATATAGAAATAAGATTACCAACAAACTGTTCGCTTACAAATCAAGTATGTATATCCATTTAAGTAAAGTTGTCTCCCTTTAGTCGAGGATGACCCGAAGGCTCCCTGTTCAATAGCTACTACACCGAGCTGTAGAGGAGGGGGCTACTCCATTCCCTGGATTGCTCCACTTTACCCTTGATCCTTACCTTATAATGCTGAGTGTTCAGCAATGTATGATCAAGTACCATTTTTTTTTTTTTTTTTTTTTTTTTTTTTTTTTTTTTTTTTTTTAGTCTTTGGTATGACTCTACCCTGGATTGAACCCCGGTCTCCCGAACCATTGGCGAACAGTTTATTCATTCGGCCAATGGTCCGGTTGCGATGATTAGGGTTCGCCAATGGCCCAGGAGACCTGGGTTCAATCCCCGGTCGAGTCATACCAAAAACTCAAAAAATGGTACTTGATGCTTCCTTGCTTAACACCCAGCATTATAAGGTACGGATCAAGGATAAAGCAATCTAGGGAAATGAGTAGCACCCTCCCCTACACCATGGTGTAGTAGCTATCGAAAAAGGAGCCTTCGGGTCACTCTCGACTAAGGTCACCACTTTACCTACTTTACTACTTATATCCATTTAACTATGTGCAAACAAATTACTTCTGGATTGCACATATTTGATATATGTATAATGAAGATTTGACGTTAAATGACCTAGAAGAGTTGTTATGCCATAAAACCTAACCAACCAACGCCGACTGCATCTCTACCGAGGGGTAAGATCCCCCACCATCAAGCATCCTGAGAATAACAAAAAACAATCAGCCCTGAAGCTTTGGGAAATGCGGAATACCTCTTCATTATCATTACTCCCAGGTCGACCCTAACCCGGAATGGTAGTATTTGTTAGGATCCTATCTTTGGGTAAAATAGAACTATTGAATCATTTTCTAGACTTGAAATCATTTTACTGTGAGCAAACAAATGATTAATTAAAACAATTAATAGTATTAGATAGCAATACTTGAAACTATATAACTGTGTGCAAACAAATGAATAATGTTCAACAGAATATTTAGTGTTAGCAATACTTGAAACCATTTAACTGTGTGCAAATAATGATGAATATCAAATTGAATTACTTGTGTTAGATTGCAGTACTTGAAACCGTTTATCTGTGCCCAAATTAGCTCTGGTTTGTTTAGAAATAATGATACCTAACAGCTATTCGCTTATATATATATATATATATATATATATATATATATATAATTTTATGGCATATCAGCCCTTCTGGAGTATCTAATGACAAATCAAATATATATATATATATATATATATATATATATATATATATATATATATATATATATATATATATATATAGGATTTGTCATTAGATACTCCAAAAGGGTTGATATGCCATAAAATTCAATTACACCAAACTGTTACCCAGGCTTGGAATACCTCACCGAAAGAGGGATACCTGCCAACACACATACGCACAAAAAAATAATCATTTAATAAAACTACTAAATTGGGATGGCATAATTTGCTTGAAAAAAATATACTCGCTTAAATCTAAAAGACTATTTTAAAAAGTAAAACATAGTCTTCATAGAATTATTTTATCAAGTCGTTAAAAAAAGGGGGCTTAAATAAATGATATAACAACTGCGAAAACTGAGTTAAATTACAACGGAATTTCTAAGTAATAAAAGTAGGTTGGAATTAAATTGCGAAAAGCTTCGTCTTCGTGTCTGTTTAAAAAAAAAACAAAAAAAAACCGACATTCAAACGGCTAATAATGCCCTGTGTTACTATAGCAACATAATTTCCCATTAATATATACTAGCTGGACGGAGGATGAAAAGAAGAAATGAAGAACAGTTATTTAAACAAGAAATAAATGTTTACAACTGATCAAACAACTTTAACTCCAATTGAATTGATCTCTGCTACCTTCATCTCTCCTCGCTATGTCACCAAGTAAACATAAAATAATGTATATTATTTTTCTGAAGATCTGATGTGCTTCCAGTAGGATATTGTATATTTTTGTATTATTTATTGAAAAGTTAACAATAGAATTTATATATAATTAAAGTGCAAATCATCCAAAGTATGTCTTGGAGAGGGTCTTCGTAGTGTAATGGTTAAAGTGATGTACTGCGACATCGTAGTAAGCGAGTTCGAACTCCAGTCGCGCTATTACGTTCACTTTCAGACAAATACCCTTGGGACAGATATGAACCCTCTTATCCTCCCAGCTATCGGTTAAATAGTACCATTACAGTTCTTCTACAAAGATGGCTTTGGCATTAAATAGCCTACAAAGGTTGATATGCCATTAAACAAGGAAACTAAATCTAAATATGTCTTGATTTTTTTTTTTCTCGTTCGGTTGAATATCCACAGGTCCTACTTGTTAATAAATACCATATATACTCAAGTGATGAACAACCTTTTATTTAATAACTAACGGTATACTTATGCTAAACTGAATAGCTTGTGATAGAAATGTTTTTCACAATTAAACCGTACTTACATTTAAACTGCATGCTTATGCTAAACTGAATTATTTGAAATTGCACAGTCTTTTGACATTGAAACTACTTACACTAAACTGATTTGATTAATATAGAACTGTTTTGACATTAAACTGTGTGTAAACAAAAATAGCTTAACTAAACTGAATAGCTTGAAATAGAAATGTTTTTGACTCTTAAAATGTGTACTCATGCTAAAGTAAATAGTTTGAAATATAACTGATTATTTGAATAAAAATGGATTTGGCGTTAAATACCCAACAAAGGTTGATATGCCATAAAATCCAACCAACCTCTAGCATAACATGCCGACGAATGGAATTATATGGTTTGAAAATTGGCATACATCTAATATATGTAACTTGGATAAGTTTACACACATATACATATCCTTTGATTTGTCTCTCACGAAATGATAGTTGTGAGGCAGTAGTTTGGTATGAAACGTATTAGTCACTTTCTTCAAGTTTAGTTTACTAATTATTGTAAGTATCCAATATATGTCAGCTTGACATAATGATTAGTGTTCACCAACGATTCGATAAACCGGGGTTCAAACCCAGGCCGAGTTATACCAAAAACTCAAAAAAATGGCACTTAATGTCTCCTTACTTTACACCCAACATTATTAGGTAAGAATCAAAGGTAAGTGGAGCAATCCAAGGAAAGAGGCTATGCCCTTCTGTACATTTCGGTGTAGTACCTACTGAAAATGGAGCCTCTGGTTCGCCCTCTGCTACGGTCGGCCAATTTACTTAAGGCTCATGTTATCTGAGCCACAACATGTTGGTATATGGGAGGTGGACTTCAGTTCTAAGTTCTCATTCTTAAATGATTTTCTCGCCAAGGCTAGAGGGCTCCCATATGCCCAACAATTTTATATATTGACTCGTGAAAGTGAAGTCCTGATTACATATCTGGTAAATAAACATTCTCATATACGTAAGCACACATATGAGAGACCTACTCTAAGTACGTGTTTGTTTTTATATATATATATATATATATTGTGTGTGTGTGTTTGGGTAAGCAGATATGTAACTGAGGGCAGACTGGTTGAATCATTTTATTCGTTTATTTTTATTTTTTCTAACGTCGAAGCTTTCGCTTGACAAATTGTATTTCCGCATAAACACTTGTAATTTTAAATCAGTGTGAAAACTCTTTCGGGTCGAAATTACTTCCTTCAAAAGAGAGCAAGAAAAATAGAGACGAAGAAGAAGAAGAAGAAAGGTGAGAGAAATTAGAGGGTCTGTGTGGGTAATAGTTTAAAACCTTTCCTTTTTTTTTCTTTTTTCTTTCTTAATTTTCTTTGCTTTTTTAAGCGAAGGCTTTCGTTTATTTTTCTTTTTTTTTTTCTAGTTTTGTTTTCAAAAGCTTAATGTTACTCTATTATTATTATTATTATTATTATTATTATTATTATTATTATTATTATTATTATTATTAGTGTGTGTGTGTGTGTGTGAGAGAGAGAGACTTGGCGAGCGTTTGAAGCGAAAAATTGAAATGGGGAAGCAGTATTTTCTCGCCCGCGCATTCTCTCTCTCTCTCTCGTCTCCTGAGTCTCAATTCTTTCTGCTTCCCCCGCCTCTCTCTCTCTCATAATCTCACAATATAATAATTTGCTTATTTAGTTGGGCAAAAAGCCAGAATATGGAGCACACAGTATGGATCGAATTCACTGTTCTAGACTTGCTCGTTCGCATTAAACCATACGGTGTCCTCAGATCTTAGCAAATCTTGGATTTGACACAAAAATGTTGGGCATCTACTAAGAATCGAGCTAAGAACTAATTGGTCTGCGAGAAGTATGGGACTGCCGATGAAAATCGAATCTCACGTCTGCTTGACTAGTTTGCTAATGGAGCTCCTGGCAGTTTATAGTGCAGCTTTGTCATTAATCTGATCCAGAGAGATTGAACCTGTTAAACTGCCATCTATGTTTTGCAAATTATATACCCACAGGCCTTCAAATGTAGATATACACGTGTATATAAATGTGTTTACTAATTCAAACTTAGCTTGGAACACCAAGTTAGGGTGCATTCGGAGAGTTAAGTTTACGATACATTAAAACTAGTTGAGACGCCCCTTATAAACAGGAGGGGCCACTCTAAAGTATAGAGAAATTGACTTTGGAAAACATTCCTTTTACGTTGTTACCCCACCTCTTCGTAGTTACTTGTACACGAGTTTAGAGTTTTATTCACACACACACACGACACTCTCTCTTATATAATCACACACACACACAAAGAAACTCGTCAATTTTAAACACAGCTGTTGTTGCTTTTTTGATAAAATATTTTGATAAACCAAGTTGGCTGTTTTAAAACGATATAACAACGTATTTCGCCCCACTTACGTAAACATTAAGATAATGTACAAAATAAAATATATATATATTTCCCTTAGTTACCTTAGCTTAGTCTAGCACAAGGCCCTATGGGAGTGAAAAGATTGAGGTAAAAAATAAAATGGGTAGCTGCAACCATCCAATAAGCACTTTCTCATAAGGTGGGGTTGCCTTGCTGCCTTGAAAATCACCATCATAAATTCTGGCATGTTCTTGCATTCGAATACCAGCAACTCGTACCAATGAGAAACTATATTGTGTGTGTGTGTGTGTGTGTGGCTGACTGACTGACTGACACACACATCTTGACAGATAATGGACGTCTTCACCAAAATCACCACTCTAACTTACCGATTATTCATTAATTCAAATTGTGAAGAATATACAAGATGCATAAGATAAGGTAGTTAGACTTTTGTACATTTTTTTTTATAGTAACATATGCTTGTATGGCACTTATGTCATTCTCTGGGTTTATATATATATATATATATATATATATATATATATATATATATATATATATATAATGAGAGAGAGAGAGGTGGGGCTCCAATCACTTGTGAATGTTTTTGACGGGAAAAAATGTGTGTACGAATATGAGAGAAGTGGAAAAATAAGTGGTTAAACTGGAACACTGACAACTGATTAAAAAATGATACTTCGTCTTTATTTCAAAGAAGACTTCATCAGAATGAAGAGTTCAGCGTTGGAGGAAAGAGATAAATAAAAATAAGATAAAGAGGGAGGGGTTATACGAAGGAGAGACAGGACGGGAAAGATAGAGATATATATCAGAGTGGAGGTGGCTGTTGTTCATTTTTTTGGAACATCTGCGCCATGGCTTAGTCGACAGTGGGGAGGCTAAAGCCATCGTCAAGCGTATCAAATTTCATCAAAGACTTGACCAACAGAAATAGAATATCTAAATGAAGAAAAAATTGTCAATGTTTTGGTTTATTCAGTTTTCCGCTTATTTTTCTCTCTCTCTCTCTCACACAGTATTCTAATGAAATCGCTGGAATTCTAAATTCTCATGACACTATCAAGAATTAATTATGTTGAATTATCCCTTCTCGGGTTCCACTTGATAACCATAAGTATCCCTGTATAGTTTAAATCGCCCAGTGGCATTTTGAGTTGCTGCACAAAGAGATGTACATAGATTTTCATTGATTGAATTCGCAGCATTGCCTCCGTCCTCTGACATACGCATCCTCTTCTTTCATCATGTACAGAACTTGTTCCCTTTATCATCTGACATACGTGGTCACCCATTACTTTCATCTCGTAGGGAACCTATTCGTTTAAATGTGTTCATTTGTTGGCGTATCATTCTCTCTGCTCGTTCTGATTTGTTAAATTTCTTTTTAAAATTATTTTTGATTTTATTTCGTTTGTTTTCTTGGATTCGCCAGATGACTGCTTTATACTCTTCTCTTGAGGGTTTGCAAAAAAGCATAAATCAAACCATTTTCCTTAAAATAATACTGTATGTAAGCACCATAGAGTTCGCTAATGGTTTGGGAGACCTGGGTTCAATCCCAGGTCGAGTTATATTTACCAACCCTTCCGCTCGGGCAGGATATGACACAAGGTCAATTTTTAAGCGGATTTTAACAGGTTTGAATTCAGTTTTCCTTCTCCTAGAGTAGTTGCCTCACCAAGGCTGAAGAACCCAGTCTGCCCTACTATTTACCCATAGCTGGAGGGAGAGTAATTGGATTCATACCTTTCCCAAGGGTATTAGTGCTATGTGAAATGCAATCAGTCTTGTCCAGGATTTGAACTCGTGTCGCCGTGTCCATTTCCTACGACGATAACTATTACACCACGGGCACCTCCATCCCAGGTCGAGTTATAACAAAGACTCAAAAAATGGTACTTGATGCCTCCTTGCTAAACACTCAGCAATATCAGGTTGGTATTAAGGGTAAATTGGTGCAATCTAGGGAAAGGATTAGCATCCTCCCCTACACCTCGGTGTAGTAGCTATCGAAAAGGGAGCCTTCGGGTCACCTTCGACTAAGGTCGCCAACTTTATTCTATAGAAAATGTGAAACTGCTCGTTATGAAACAAACAATGCGGTGGCTAGTATTTGAGAACTTTTTGATTAATCAAACGCTTTTTAAAAGATTGTTTATTCTTATCTGCTTACTAAAATGCATCAAACTTAGACTAATCTAGTTACGGTCAGCGGCGCTAGGTGACTGTCATTTCCTTGCCTATGTGAACATCAAAGCAAGATTTTACACTATGCTATATCGCTGATATTGAAAACTCTTTTTTAAAATAGCTATCTACATTTTATCCATATTTAACAACCTACAAATGAACACCAACAAATGAACACATTTAAACGAACAGGTTCCCTACGAGATGAAAGTAATGGGTGACCACGTATGTCAGGATATGACACGAGGTCAATTCTTAAGCGGAGTTTAAGAGGTTTGAATTCAGTTTTCCTTCTCCAAGACTAGTTGCCTCACTAAGACTGACGAACCTAGTCTATCCTATTTACTCATAGCTGGAGGGAGAATAATTAGATTCATACCTTTACCAAGGGTATTAGTGCTATGTGAAATGCCATCAGTCTCGTCCAGGATTTGAACTCGTGTCACCGTGTCCATTTCCTATGACGATAACCATTACATCACTCGTTCATGGGGGTGTCCTCGTGGTGTAATGGTTAAAGCGATGGGCTGTGGAATCGTAGTAAGCGAGTTCGTACTCCAGTCGCGCTATTACGTTCACTTTCGGGCAAATACCCTTGGGAAAGGTATGAACCCCCCTTATCCTCCCAGCTATGGGTTAAATAGTACCCTTTCTCTTCTTCTAGGAGAATGGCTTTGGCATTAAATAACCTAAAAAGAGTTGATATGACATTAAACAAAGAAACCAAACCAAACCACTCGTGCATCGCTCCTGCAGAAACTGAATTTGCAATAAACTCGCTAAGAAATGTTTTCAAAACACAATGTTCAAAACGTATAGAGAAAATATTACCATATTAAAGATTAGAAACTTCTTTTAAAAAATTGAGTTTTTACAGTTCTGATCATCAGGTGATATCATCGTTGTTTGATAAAGTAGAATTTAACAAAAATCTAGTTTGTACAAGCTATTAAAAATGCCATTCATCTTGTTTTTTCCTCTTCTAAACAATCGTTTATTTCACATTGATAAAATGTGTTACTAATGTTTAAAAAAATCTTACCGTGAATTATAAGAATAAAATAAATAAATAAAACCTGCTGTTGGTTGGTGAGGGTGACTAGAAAGTTATTTGGGTCCACAATTAGAGCAACAAACACCGTGATGTTGATTGTCACAGCAAATTATATGACTGGAAAATAATGCAAAACGAATTCTCTAATGTATCAAAGAAATTTTTTTTTTAATGCAAGTTTTCTTGATGATTCGCTAATAAGAACAATACCTTGACTTTTAGTTTCGACAGCCAGTGAAGCCGTTAGACATGTTACTCAGAACTTTGTTTATAAAGGAAAGCAATAACACACGCACACAAACACAACTAACAGTTTGCTGAGAGGTTCACGACCCAACCAAAAATTGATTTTTAACGACATCTTAACCCGTCTAAGAACAAAAAAAAAAATCATAGGAGCCTGTAGACTAGTTGTTATATATCGTACATTTAGTAGAATGCCTGACTGGTTATGATGGCGACTTGTGATGTATCGTTCATATGCAACAACTTCAAAACATACGCGTAATTTAAATGAACCAGCGATCTGGTTTTGACCAAAAAGACAAGAATCTTTTCAGTCTCATTAACATTAACGACACAAAGTATCATATTTTCACGCAAGAAAACAGACGCACGCACATACGTGGTGCATTCAATAGGTTTCCAGACTTTTTTTGTACAGGCATTTAAAATTGTAGTAGACTCTTGAAAATTCACTATGTTATTGCTATACATCTTATGGGATGACTGACCAATTTTTATGGTTTTATGTTTAAATGAACAGCTACAGCAGCAATTGGAATACACCCTACAAAAACCTGATTGTCACTGCTGGTGAATTTCAAAAATACAATCTGGACGTGAGGACACTTTAGAAGAATATGCAATAAAATTCTGTTTTTAACTGTGAAAAAATGTTACAGAAATGTACGGAATGCTTTAGACTGCTTTTGGGGCATCTTGCATGAATCGAGCATCAGTTTTTTGAGTGGCGTAAGAGATTCAAGGAAAGCAGGGAGTCAGTGAGGGATGAGGAAAGGTGTGGGAGGAGTAAGGAAGTCAATACACCAGAGTTGATTGGCCAAAGGGTTAGGTTTACTAAGTTGAGGTTTTAAGGGAGTTCAGCAAGAGATTCCTTTGGAAGAGGCCAGCACTCTTCAATTCGGGTCAGTGGCATTTCCAGTAGGACAATGCACCAGTCCACAACTCCATCCTTGTAACAGACTATTTGACCAAGATAGGCATCAAGTCAGTTCCTTCTCCTCCCTATAGTCCAGACGTTGCTCCCTGTGACTTTTGCTTATTCCATAAGCTCAGTGGCTGTCGTTATGAGACAATTGCAGAGATGAGAGGCCATGACTAAGGTCATTGACACGCTCATACAAGAGGACTTCCATGAGGCCTTGAAGTTGTTGTTGGAACGGTACAACAAGTGCATTGCAGCCGGAGGAGATTACTTCGAAGAGGACTAGAGTTTCATGTGTGTACTATCAATAAAAGTGCCCATACGAAAAAAAAAAGTCTGGAAACTTATTTAATGATCCTCGTTTTAGAAGGAAAATTCTGAATTCAAACCTGTTTAACTCCGCTTAAAAATTGACCTTGTCCCATCTTGCCCGTCCGAAGGGATTTGGTAAATACATACATTGGGTTCAGCTTCTGAAAACTCTCTACGGTTTAGAATACTCTGAATCCTTTTGAATAGAGAAGTACTCCTTCATTGCTATTACTCCCAGGTCCACTCTAACCCGGAGAGGTAGTACTTGGTAGGGTCCACTTTATGGGTCAAATAGATCTGTTTAAAAGGTACTTGTATTCGATACGACAATGACCGAAAAAAAAATCAACTGCACAAAATGTTAATATGAACGCAACTCTCTGGTTTCTATGAATAAAATAACCCAAGACGTGTTAACGTGCCGTTAAAATCACTCAATCAGGTTAGTGAAAGCATATAGCTCAAGTAGTTATTGGTTTAGTAGACGTAAGCCAATTGAGGTCAATGGGTGGCAAAAAAAAAACGTGAACAGAATCAAGCTCGGTATCTCGGTAGACACAGAGATAGGTAGGTAGGTAGGTAAAAAGACATGAATAGCTTGAAATATAGAAATTGGGAGATAGATTGTCTTTGTTTGTCCTCATAAACGCTGTTATGTTAATATTTGCATGCCTATGTGAAGGTAGATTTTCGCCCAGACAATTGTGTTCGTCTGTTAAGTGATCTTATTGGACGGTAAGAGGCAAAATTATAAAGAGAATCGTCCTATTCGGAATCATTTTATTTTTATAACTTTTCTCAAACATTCTTTAAAACTCTTAAAATCTTTTTTTACGGTCCACTGATTTCCGCTGGCTTATTCAGTGGGATTTTCACAGAAAACGGATTTTTTTGAAGAGTTCAAAACGAGCAAGAGGTTTATATATATATATATATATATATATATATATATATATATATATATATATATATGGCTCTTCATATTGGCAAACAGGGTTTAATTTTTCTTATGTATCCATCTAAATTCAGTCAGATCGTCTACAGGGAACAGGTACAGTTTTCCCATTTTCTGATTGAGTAAGTTTGTCTCCCTAGGGGACTGGAGGCGAGGGGTTATTGTGATTAAGGACTGGTATAGTTTCATATGTTCTACTTTGCTGTGAGGAGGCAACCTGTGTCTGTTGTGGTCCCCTACTCACCTAATCTGCTTTCCAACCCACACCTCGCCAATTTTAAACTGAATTTTTTTTTTCTTCTCTCCACCTCCTCGTTTGATTGTTATAATGATCCGCGGGGGATGGGGAAACAGAGGTTGGAACCTAGGTAAATTTATCATTTTAAAAAAAAAAAATTTTAATAAAGATTTATCTAGTTTCCTCATATACTTAATGCCAATGATTTATTTTTAGTTGCTTTTTTTTCTTGAGTTAAATATTTGAGTTTCTAAGTCATTACAACCTATTTTTAAAATCAAGTGCTAGTTTGGTAATGTGCTCTTTCTAGATATTAGTCGTTCTTATATCCATTTTTTATCAGACATCTGTAGACGCATAGAATAAAGATTCTGTCATCGGGCATGTAAGATCTTATGAATTGTATCTATGCTTGAAGATTGTGCTATTCAAAAGAAATTATATATATATATATATATATATATTATTCGGTCCAGTTAAACCGGAGTTGGGAGTGATTCCATCAGGACAAAAAAAAAATTCAACAGTGAACATCTAAATTTTCCTGGTAAAGAGCTCAATGTAACTGACATTACAGAGCAATAATTTCTTTGACCAGTTTTGTTTTTTTTTCTTAAAGATATATATAGTGTGTGTGTGTGTGTGTCAGGCGTGTTTTAAATTCCTATTTCTCGAATAAATCATTGAATTTCGCCACCCTAATTGTGGTACCAATGTAATTTACCACCCAAATTCTTCAAGAAACAACAATAATATATATATATATATATATAGTTTAACTGTGGTTCTTCTGCTTTGGAATTAAATAACCCAAGAAGATTGATATGCCATTAAACAAAGAAACCGAACTAAATTTTGTGGCACGAGAAAAAAGACAAATCTGAGCTTTCTTGTTTGGTAACCGACCGGTTTACATGAGAACCCCCCCATATATATATATATATATATATACCCATGTAAGTTGTTTATAGTAGATAATTTTCACTCTAAATCTATTCCTTTATTTTATATTTTTTTTTACTTATCTCCTTCATTTGGTTTTTAAGAGTTTGTTTGCCATTACATAAAATAAGTGGGAGGAAAAGAGTTCAAAAATTGATAATGTGTAAGATATTATTGTAATATTGAGGATTTATAATATTATACTGTATTTGTTTATAATTTTAGATAAAGTCTCAACACTAACTGGTATAATTTTAATTTTTCTCTTAATTTGATCTGTTATACTGAATAGTATTAAAAAGACAAGTTTTTTTAATAAAATATACTTACACAGTATATTATATGTAACTTAAATTTGTAAAGAGGTTATTAATTCCCATGTAAGTTGTTTACAGTAGATAATTTTCTCCCCCCCCCAAATCAATTTATTCCTTTAATCTATATTTTTTTTTTTACTTATCTCAATTTGGGTTTAAAAGTTTGTTTGCCATTACGTAAAATAAGTGGCAAGAATGGGAGCTCAAAAATTGAAACATCTTGATATAGGAATTGAATGTCATTTGTCAACCAGACAGGAAAAACAAATGGTCTGGTCTTTACTTAAAAAAAAAAAAAAACAAACGAATTTGGGTTTGGGAGATAGAGCGACCTAAATTTTGTAGATTTATTTTTTCTAAATATTCATTAGAAATTTCTCATTTCTTTTTCTGAAGAAGCAGATTGTTTGAAATATAAGGTCTGCTGAAATAAATATTATTACAAAAACAATGAGTAATTTTTAAAGGTTTTTTTTTATATGATATATATATATATATATATATATAAGCAAGTTTTGTTAAAGACAACGAATACTATTTGTTAATTTTATTTTTTCAAGTCTTATTTTTCTTGTGTCGATCTAGATTGTAAAGGAATTGTCCCATATCTTCTGCCCAATCGCTTTCGACTATACTTTTGGTCGTCATCAATAGTAGTGTAGTTTTGAGTTGATTGTTGAATTTTTACTGTTTTGATAATTTGGAGCGATTTGTCTTGAAGTTGTTGGTGTGAATGTTTTCAGCGTTTAGTAAAAATTGAAAAACTAAAATAAAAAAACAATGTTCTTTAACAAAACTTGCTTGAATAATAACTTGCTGCCTAAATATACACTCTTCAAAAGATATATATATATATATATATATATATATATATATATATATATATATATATATATATATGATACCTGGTGAGACATAGTAGCATAACTGTTGTTATATATCCCACCAGGTATCTCAGTTAGGGTGCCCAACGTAGCTATGTCTCAACTAATCTAAGCTTATGTAAGAACGAAGGTGAATTGCACAAATCAATTTATACCAAGTAATAAAAAATTTGGGGGAGGGCATTTGGCTGGGATTGTGCAAGTCACTTATTTGCTGACTGCTAAATGGTCAAACAGTTCTATTTGACCCAAAGACCGGAATCTATCAGGTACTACAACTCCGGGTCAGAGTGGACATGAAAGTTATGACAATGAAGGGGTGCTCCACCTTCCCTAGTGGTTTATTGACGTATCCAGGACACTCGATAGGGAGAGGTTTTGCCCCTCAGCAGAGGTCCACACGGGTTGATATGCCTATAAAACTCAACCAAACCATCCTTTTAATAATATTTCGTACATTTTTGAAACATCTACAGCATTCTTTTTTTCAATGTTAAAAACCCCGTAAGGGTAAACCGAAATTTTTTACCTTTTCTGGTGCAAAAGTGTCGGGGGATATGCTAAAGTCTGGACTTTTTATCACAACTTTTCTCGTTCCCTAATGACACCTGCATCAGAAAAATAAAGTTGAAAACATTTGGACTTAGGTTACCCTTGCTTTTAACCCGGACTATTATTACGCCTAAACAAGAAATACAGTCATTTCAAAAATATACCTTTTTTTACTCGCTCATAATTTTTGCTTAGAGCGCGTTCAACGTTTGCTCTAATGAGCCTAAACCTGTCCCTCTTTAAACGAGACTTGCTTAAAGAAATAAACAAACTGACAGTGAGACGCTGATACTTTACGCGGCCTCCATATTTTCAGTTTCCAGTGAAAATTCTTTCAATCCGTCGTCGTTTCCATACATATTCTTAAAAATGTTAAAACATTTTATTTATTTTTACACTCTTCGGGAGAGTTCTGTCCGGGTTAGCTCTCAATACATCCGCTTATAATTTCTGCAGGTGGTCGAGTAATCTCGCTTGGGAAGTTTTTCTACTGCTTAAAAGTGATTTACGAATTCCAGTAATTACTGGATGCTTTTTTTTCCACCCATCCCACAAGCACCCGTTATCACGTGACCGAATAACGGTGATGAACGTTGAATGCCATCCTAACTTTGACTTCCGGTGACGGTGGTGGGGAACATAATTCCTAACCTTTATCCGACCCTACATTTAGCTTAAAACCATTGTACGACTTATCTGAAGGCATTTTTATTAGGAAATATATATATATATATATTAGAGGAATAGCTTGGGTTTATGAATAGATTTTTATTTGTGTGTGTTTGCTGTCTGTTGGGGTAGGAGGGTTTGAAAAGTTCATAGACTGACGAAGATACTCTCATGGAATGTGTGAACAAATAAGATATATCTTTCAATATAGTCAACCTTGCAGTCCACATCCTTCAGTGTTGGATTTCATTGGTAAAAAAAAAAAAATGGTCAGCAGCCGTAGATATGCCTTCAATCCACCTTTGTGTGTGTGTATATATATATATATATATATATATATATATATATATATATATATATATATATATATAATGTGTGTGTGTGATTGTGTCAGTGTATATATTAAGGTCGGATTATGCAAAAACTTTGTCCCCTTTTCTTGTGGCATTAATGGACCACAAGAAAAAAGGACTCTTCGGGGTTTTTTTTTTTATTCAGATATACACATACTCTTACCTAACCTATTTACAATAAAACCCAATACAAAACCACCGTAAAAATGAAATAGAATATATATTCACTTTTGTTTCTTTTCGTATTCGTAAAAGATAAATGCTTTGCCCCATTCTCAATTTTCTTTTTTTTCTTTTTTTCAAATATAAAATAATAGATAACGATTTCATTTTATACCAATTTTAGAACGTTCCTGAACATCCGAAATTCTCTTAGTTCGTTTCCTCTATATTCATTCAATCGACCCTCGACCGCTTGTTGTATCAACGAAAATGAGGTTATTTTAATCTATGTAAATTTTGTAAAGTTACAAGTTCTTGAATTTGATCCCTGTTTTTAATTACTTGATATTTACTAGTAAAACATAAAAGGGTAGATATTTATACTATCGAACCCTGTTTTGTTATTGAATTTAAAGCAGTATTTTATGTCTACTTGTTATCTATGAAGAAAGGACGTTGTTGTTGGTAACCACCCCCCCCGGCTATGTTTATAACATCAACTTTCCTTTAAATTTGTTGCTTTGCATAGATAATCGAGATTGTTCTTTGATCGAAAACTTTCCCTGTATAATTCTCGCACTATGCAGCTAATGAAAAAAAAACCTTGGGTTAATAATCTCTTCCCTTGTTACGTTAAAATATATTTGTAGGGTAATTTATTTTTAATTTTTTTCCATCATTATGAGACGATTATGATGATTGATGTGGCCCTATTAGGACTTAGAACTGTCAAAGAGCTTAACCACGCGACCACAATAATAAATTGTTTGTAAATTGAATATGTAAACATTATATACTGTGAGAAATTAAACCATATCTTTTTAGCTTAGTAGGACACAGCGTCTCTGAAAATGAGCATCTACTCCAGGCGAAACACTACAGTTATCGTTGCAAACAAAATGGTTTACGAAGGTATTTTCGAAGATTAACGTTGTCTGGTACAAGATCAGAAATGCGTGGACTTAGATGAACATTGCCTAATCATCATTTTACTAGAGAGAGAGAGAGAGAGAGAGAATGAAATATACTTATATACTTTTGTAGGTTACATAATATAGTAAATGTCATTTTCTGCTATAAAGTCGTTCCCAGGTTGGTTTTTTGTTGTTTTTTAACTGTTTCACTGACATACTACTATTTTTTTTAAATTTTATTAATTTATTTTTACAGAAATTTATTTTTCTAAACCGAAGATTCCAGGATTGTAAATTATTTATTGCTAAACGCTTCAGCATTGAAATTCTCAAATTAAATATGAGTGTATTAGAAAAATAAGTAAATATCTTATAAATTCTAATTCATTTTTTTTTCTTTTTTTAAATTTAGTTTTATCGTTGATTCGAATTTCAGTGCTGTAGACTTTGGTAATAATACCTAACAATATTTGTTCTAATTGTTTAAGGTTGAACTAAAAATAATTAAATCCTCGTATCTAGCTTAGAAAATTCTCTCTATTTTTTTAATTTTTAAAAAATCATCAGGGGTGTACTTAATTATGAGCGATACAGAAGGTAAGGAATTTATTAAATATAGTTTATTTAAATTAAATTTTATTCATAGTTCAATAAATCTATTTTTGTTCATCAAAATAAGGCATGATTTTATTGAAAGGGAAATTTTATTTATAGGTAAATTTCAGTTGTATTCTTAATTGAGTACAGTATAGCAGTTTTCATACAAAGTTTTTTTCTTTTCTTTTTTTTTTTAAGATACCATCATTTTATTTCTCATGGGCCATTATACAACCTAAACTGATACGATTAATTATTTATTTCCAAATTTGTCTTCTTGGGTGGCCGTCGTTTTTCTACTTTGCGTTTAAATTGATCAAGTGCTTGGAATAAGACATTTCTGTTTTAGGTCCGGTTTTTTATCTAGTAATTTAGTCACAGATAATATCTAATTATATCGCTTTTAATTTCATTGTTATCCGCCAAAAAATTATGAAAATCCTATCTTTTTGTAATATATAAAAATTAATTTTTTTTATTGAAAAAAAAATGGTTCGGAGTTCCCTTGTTTATGGGCGATACTAAAATATATTAGTATTTTCAACAATACTTTTCTTGATTCTTTTGAATCGGTGCACGGTACGTAAAAGTGAAGTAATGGAAAAGTCAGTGGGATGCTATAAGGAAAATGAACTGATTCAAATGCGGTCAACGCTGATATACAACAGTAATTATTGTTTGACTTCCATGCACCTCTCACCAACAGAATTTGCAGTATCATATTGTCCTGATTGGAGTGACTGAAACTTTTTGACCTATTTATTCCGAGTGAAATTCTACGTTAGTGACTATTTTACAGGCTGATTGAAAAGTAACTGTTATAAAATACTTTCATTTTATATATATATATATATATATATATATATATATATGAGAGAGAGAAAAGTGTACTGAGACTGACACTGTTTACCAAGACGAAAAGGATTGGGGCTAAGGTCGGTGAGGGTGCTGCGTTCGTAGAATCTTGTCCCCTCCCCCACTCGAAAAAAAACCCAAACTAATGTTGAAAAAGAATTGCGATTTCGACATCATTTTTATACGTTGCTCAGTAGCACAAATGTTTTTTTCCCCTTAAATAAATTAAACCTTTTATTTAAATAGTTTTAGTACACCTTTGTGTGCCGAGAATTTTTTTTACACGCACTTTGTGTGTTGGATATATTCTAATTTCATGGAAACATCTTGTACAATTTCACCTACTACCAGAAGATTGCTTTGCTGGTAGGAAACTGAATTAAAAGTTGGTTAGAGAAGCGAGGCATACAAGTGTGTGTGTGTACTTGTCCAGAATATCCCGCTGAGAAAATGTCTACGTTAATGTACAAACATTTTTTTATATAGAAATTATATACTTCATTCAGGGCACCTCTTAAAAGTTAGCAAGTTAAATTAGCAGACGATTTGTTGTGAGTTTAATTCTCATAATAATATATCGGCAACGGGTTTTAAGTCGACTTTTTAGTCTTTCAGAGAAATGAAGACTAAACGGATTTTTCGAATTTAATTCGTGGCTTTTAAATTTAAATTTTCAGTTAAAAAAAAAAGTATATGAAGCAAATAACACACTTGTATGTGAATGCCGAATATGAATAACTATTTATTCAGCTTCATTCAGGGCCGATATATGGAGCACCGGGTAAGACTTGAACTCACTAGTAATGGTTTGCCTTCCAGATTATTACACTTCTGCATAATTTTTTGTATATTACCGTTAACATTTCGTGGGATATTCTACACACATGTATGTATGTGTATATATATATATATATATATATATATATATATATATATATATATATATATATATATAGTGACCGAAAGAAAACTCAATTACGGTGAAATTGTCATAATAAATTTATTTCGTCGATGAACATATTCTTCGTCTCTTCAAATGACATACACGTTTCATCTAATGGTGAAAATATATATATATATATATATACACACACACACACACATAAACATTGGCATAATGGTTAGTGTTCGCCAATGGCCCGGGAGACCTGGGTTCAATCCCAGGTCGAGTCATACCAAAGACTCAAAAAATGGTACTTGATGCCTCCTTGTTTAACACTCAGCATTATACGATAAGGATCAAGGGTAAAGTGGAGCAATTCAGGGAAAGGAGTAGCGCCCTCCCCTACACCTTGGTATAGTAGCTATAGAAAAGGGAGCTTTCGGGTCACCTTCGACTACGGTCGCCAACTTTACTTTGTTTTATATATATATATATATATATATATATATATATACACACACTCGGCTTTTCTCGGCAGTCTCAATATTATTGGTTTCTTGTACTTTTACCACGAAAATTGCAGTCATCTAATCCGATTCTATTATCAATTAATTTTATTTACTTTAAGTACATAAAATTTGTAGCTATGAAACTGATATTAAGAGGTAAGTAGACATTCACTCATTTTAGATTTTATCTTGCTCCACTGGCAAATCTTTGAGCACGTTTTTGATTTATGGGTAAAAAGAAGTTAGAACGATTTGTTTATCCCTCTAGTGTATATATATATATATATATATATATATATAATACCCAAGACACAATGTATCTATACATTGGGATTATCTTCCTTTAAATTTAAATCGGCTCTCTCTTTCGATTTCTTTTTATCCCTAAAACTTCCCCGCTCCTGACTTAAAGCAAATATATAGTACAGAGGACATCCATCCTAATCTCCTAGGCCCTTTATTTTTATATCTCCCTCATCCTAGCAACTGATCCTTACTTGCCCGTCCAAAGTAGGTTGGCTTCTTTTCTTTCTTTTTTTTTTTCTTTCTTTCTTTCTTCCCCTACTTCCTATCAGCGTTCCTTGCCAGGGACCTATTTGCTTCCCTCAAAAACCTAGTCAAGGTTTTTGTGAAAAGCAGAAAAAGCTGCCATCGCTCGGTCGATAGTCGGCTGCTAATAGTAATGGAAGTGCGTGCAACACACACACACACTGACACATACACATGCAGTGAATTATATTAATGATAATAATAAAGCAACAACGTTTACTGTAAAGAAATAAGTCAAATATGTACATATATTCTTTCCTCCCTTGTTCTAAATATCTATATAACCTGTTAGTGTCTTTTTATTTTCCTGTTTTAATTCTTTCGAGTAGAACAGATGACGTTTTTAAAATATTTTTCTTGTAATATTTAGGTATGTATAAACACACACACACCTGTGTTAAAAAAAACGCCCCCCCAAATCAGCTAATTATCAGATTTTAATAATGAAAAAAATGGTATTTAAAACAAAAGATTCCGTTTCTTTTAAAAGATATATTTCATCAAAATTCTGAAGATTTTTTTTTTGTTTTATTTGTCATGCACAAACCCCTCTCCACAATCACTTTAATTATTTGACTCACTTAATGTAGGTCCACGTGAATGATTTTTACAAATTTTAAAAATAATTCCATGGAAAATTAGATTTCAATATTTTTTTTCTCTTAGATTCAAAATTGACAGCCGAAGATTAAATTCTTCCACCCATGCCTGGGATTTTTGCTAATTAATATGAAAATACTGAATAAATAAATTTGACAGATTTGATTTATAAAAAAGAAAAAAAAAAAAAGGATTTTATTCAAGTAATACTTCTTTTTAGTCAGTTTTTGTTAATGTGGGTTTTCATTGGACATTACTTTTTCTACGGAGGTCGGCAAGAGAACAAATATAAAAACGTTACTTAAAGGAAAAAAAAACCTTTTCTGAGAGTTTAACCATATAAAAAAGTGTTTATTACGCTTTTAATCACCAGACTTTATAAGAAAAGGAGCGTGACTTGTTAGTAATTCTTGAATTTTCTTTCCGTAAATTACGGTGTGCCTGTTGTATTGGTCGACCCCAAGCTATTGTGAGAATTTATGAAATATACAAATCTTACACATTATTGCTTATAAACGTGTGAATCCATTATCTATTGTGCAATGATGAAATTACGCGCTTAGACAAAACTAAGTTGTCTGACTGGCTGTCTGGGTGTTGTGACGTTCTGGTTATTGTTAATCGTCATAGCTTCAGCTGTTTGAAAACGTGTGATATAGCGCTAATATAATATTTAATTTGGATGAGTTTTATTATTTTCTATGCATGTGTATTAATTGGTTAAATATATTCACCCAAACACGAGTAAATCTGCTGGAGTTAGGGTAAAATTAAAATAAGTGACCGTAGTTGAGGGCGACCCGAAGGTTTCCTTTTCAGTAGCTACTATCATATTTACCCGACCCCTCCGCTCGGGCAGGATATGACACAAGCTCAATTTTTTAAGCGGAGTTTAACAGGTTTGAATTCAGTTTTCCTTTTCCTAGACTAGTTGCCCCACCAAGGCTGAAGAACCTAGTCTGTCTTACTATTTACCCATAGCTGGAGGGAGAATAATCGGATTCATACCTTTCCCAAGGGTATTAGTGCTATGTGAAATGCAATCAGTCTCGTCCAGGATTTGAACTCGTGTCGCCGTGTCCATTCCCTACGAGGATAACCATTACACCACGGGTACCTCTAGTAGCTACTATACCAAGGTGTAGGAGAGGGTGCTACTCCTTTTCTCTGGATTGCTCCCTTGTTACGAAACTTATAGTGCTGAGTGTTAAGCAAGGAGGCATCAAGTACCAT
The DNA here is from genome assembly GCA_963585895.1 of Sepioteuthis lessoniana. Taxonomy (NCBI): domain Eukaryota; kingdom Metazoa; phylum Mollusca; class Cephalopoda; order Myopsida; family Loliginidae; genus Sepioteuthis; species Sepioteuthis lessoniana. The sequence goes on from CAUZXS010006481.1 coordinate 52,939, forward strand.
TTTTTTGTGTCTTTGGTATAACTCGGCTCGGCATCGAACCCCGGTCTCCCGGGCCATTAGGAGTATATTTCCACTGGCTGAACACAGTGGGTTTGGTTGGGTGTTTGGTTGTTTCTGTTAAATGTAAAAACCATTGATTTCAAATAATTCAGTTTAGGGTAAGTACAGTTTAGTTCTATTTTACCCATAGATGGGACCTTATCAGGTGCGATCACTCATGGTCAGAGTGGACCCTCCCCCCAAAGCTCCAGCATTATTGAAGCCTCTTCATTAGATTGTTTAGTGTCATATTCAGGACACTCGTTTGGGGGAGTCTTGCCCCTCGGCAAAGAATTGCAAACATTTAGTCAATGGTTATAATTCTCTTATCAGTGGTGGGGAGGGTATTTCTTCCATGACTCCCCGCACAACTTGTCGGCTGAGCTTAAGATACACTGTCGGTATCCCCTGCAAATAAGTATAACCCTCAACTGTCTGATGCTGAGGTTCCAGTTCTGGATATCGGAGGGAGTGTGGAGTACTCCTTCATTGCCATTACTCCCAGGTTCACTCGAAACGGTGGTAGTACTTTTTTAAAGTTTCATCAGTCAAATGCATCTGTTAAAAGATGATTTGTATTCGGTCGTACCATGTGACAAAAACAAAACGAACGAAAGAAAAAAACTCTTAAACAATTACAAATATATAAATAGAAATGTACGATGAACCGGATTACCTAACCGCAAGGATTAAATACTCCACAAAGAGTTGACATGCTACCAAAATCAGCAAAAAGCCGTGGATAGTATTGCTGTAATATATCGCATCTTTTTTTGGGGGGGGGTCGTAAATATATTTTCATGAACCCAAGTTTCTAAATTCGATTCAGTGAAGGGGAAGTCGTTGTGGCTAAGGTGCTGGACTACAACAACAATATAAACGAGTTCGATCTCTAGCCGTGCCATTCTTTTATTCTTTGGAAAGGCACGAGCCTCTTTATTCCCCCTGCTTCGGGTTAAATAGTTTTACTGTTCTTCTACAAGGATGGCTTTGGCGTTAAATAACCCACGGAGGTTGATGTATCATTAGTTAGTAAAAAAAAGTAAAGTTGGCAACCGTAGTCGAGGGCGACCAGAATGCTCCCTTTTCAATAGCTACGACACCGAGGTGTAGAGGAGGACGCGACTCTTTTCTCTGGATTGCTCCCTTTTTACCCTCGATACGTACCTTATATTGCTGAGTGTTAAGCAAGGAGGTATCAAGTACCATTTTTTTAAGTCTTTAGTATGACTCGACCTGGAATTGAACCCCGGTCTCCCGGACCATTGGCGAAAGACAAAAAAAAAAAAACAATTATAACTAGCCTCACTTACCCATCTTACACACAGAATGTAAGATGGTCATTAGAGAAGGTAAAGGATGTAGACATGCTTTTATTAAAGTCTATATCAGACACGGGCAACGAGAAGCAGACCGCTTCATCAGGTGGGCCACGCTACTAAAAACATCATGGGGTGGGGGTGTCCTCGTGGTGTAATGGTTAAAGCGATAGACTGCGGAATCGTAGTACGCGAGTTCGTATTCCAGTCATGCGATTACGTTCACTTTCGGGCAAATACCCTTTGGAAAGGTATGAACCCCCTTATCCTCCCAACTATGGGTTAAATAGTACCACTACTGTTCTTCTAGGAGAATGGCTTTGGCATCAAATAACCTGCAAAGGTTGATATGCCATTAAAAAACAAAGAAATCAAACTAAAAACATCATGGTAATTTCACGTTGAAGGTAACCCAACCATTTTTAATACGCGTACACATCTGCCTTGGCCGATTCATTCAAAAAACATTGCAAGTCGTAGTTTGCCGATGACAGCTCGAGGATTCTCATTCGTATTCAAAAGTTATCTTAGCCCCACCCCACCCCGTAACGAGTGTCTTGGATATGACACTAAACAATCTGATAGTGAGGGTCTCGTAATGCTGGAGCTTTGGGCAATGCAGAGTACCCCTTCATTGCTATCGCTTCCAGGTCCACTCTGGCCCGGAGTGTTAGCACCTGATAGGGTCCTATTTATGAAATCAA
>CAUZXS010006481.1:60000-77396 GCA_963585895.1 Sepioteuthis lessoniana
AATGTATATATTCTTATAAGATAATTTTATGTTAACAAGTATTTCTAAGTGAAATTATTTCTATAAAAATAGTTACTTGAAGTTATAAGGGTTTACTAAGAGTAATTATTACTTATTTAAAGTATGCAATTGTAATAAAAAAACAACTAATCAAATAGGAATAGTACTTGTAAGTATATGAGTGTAAATTATTAGTATTAGATACTAATAATAATACTAATAACACTGGAAATTATACATCAGTGTGGAAATTATTCGTATTTGATAGGAATACTCGATATCATATAATTCTGACACTTGCTGTAACCCGTATTACCTGAAAGAAATGCATGTTTGCAACGATAGTAGTGACCATGTTAACACACCTTATAATGCTAAGTGTAGCAATCCAGGGAAAGAAGTAGCCCCCTTCCTACGCTTTGGTGTAGTAGCAATTGAAAAGGGAGTGTTTGGGTCACCTTCCCTACATATCAAAAAAGGTGCTCGTGCTGTTATGTCATCGTCGTATGAAATAGACTCACAGACCAGAGTTCAAATACTGGATGAGACTGTTGGAATTTCCCCTAGCGATAATGCGCTATGGGAAAGGTATGATTGAGAAAGCTACGCATCCAACTTTTCTCCTTTCATTTATGGGTAAATAATAGAGCAGAATGGGCTATTTTAACCTTGGTATGGCAATCATTCTAGAAGAAGGAAAATGTTAAACTTTATTTAAAAATTGACCTTGTGTCACATCCTGCCCGTGTGGAGAGGTTGGTAAATAAGAAAAAAAAAAGTTGGCGATCTTAGTCGAGGCAATAGCTACTAAATCAAGGTGTAGAGGGGGGCGCTACTCCTTTCCCTTGATTGCTCCACTTTACCCTTGATCCGTACCTAATTATGCTGAGTGATAATCAAAGAAGTATCAAGTACCACTTTTTGAGTCTTTGGTATGACTCGACCTGAGATTGAACCCCGGTCTCCCAGGCCATTGGCAAACACTCTACCACTAAGCCATTGGACCAGTTGGTAAATACATACATCAAGCGAGAATATTGAATAAATTAGGACTGCAGAACTCACACACACACACACACACACACACACACACACACACACACACACACACACACACACACACACACACACGTGTGTGTGTATATATATATATACGAATCCAAAATAGTTTCTCTGTTATTTTTATCATTCAGGGTTTGCGAACCATTGTCTTCATCTTAGTTATATTCACGACGTTTCGGCCGATATGTCTTCCGGCCTTAAAGTGTTCCTTGTTGAACTAGGGAGCCTACTCGGAAATTCGAACCACGTCCTTAATCTAATCCACTGGGGCCATTCCTGATTTGTTACTCGCCTGTAATCAGGATTGAACCTGAAACCTCTTGATAATTGTCTCTTTAAAAGTTTAGGGAATCAGTGCCTATAACCGTTACGCTGTGTCCTTATAGACAACGTTGAGTTATAACAAAGATTTCGACAATAAGTCCGAAAATCTTGAACGATAAAAATGAGGTGTCGACTCAGAAATTCTGACAACTAAGTTCTCTGGTAATTTGATAAACGCTTCCAGCACATTTGTTTAAAAGAATACTGAGATATGTTGCTTATAATTACGATTTTCAGAAATTTTGTTTAAAAAAATCTTATAAATAAAATTATATATACACCTTAGTTTTATTCGACAATCTAGTCTGTTGTATAGGCCGACTCCATCTCTGCGGAGTGGTAATTCCCCCGCAAACAAGTATTTTGGATATGACACTATCTGATGGTGAGGCTTCAGTCCTGTAGTTTTCGGGAGTGTGGATTACCTCTGCATTGCCATTACTCTCAGGTCCACTCTAACCCGAAATAGTAGTACTGGCTATGGTCCTATCTATGGGTCAAATAGAAATATTTTCTCTTCTTGAAAGCTTATAAGTGTGTGCAAATGAATAATATTGAATAGAATTATTAGCGTTAGATAGGAATACTTGAAATCATTTAAGCGAACAAATAAATGTGCTGTAGCCTGTTTAAAAGTCCGTACCTACTAACTAATCGTTTACAAATCATTTGATATTGTGTAAAAACAGTATTTGGCTTTAAATAACCTACAAGGGTTGTGATATACCGTTAAACACAACCAATCAGGTAGTTTTATTCTTTCAAGAAAGTTTATCACGTCTATTTCTGGTAAAATGACCAGGAATCTTATATTGATGATAATGATGATAATAAAAATTGTCCATTTATTTTAAAATAAAGGTGATTCTATATTGAATAAGCAAATAGTTTTAAAAGGATAAGTAGAAAAAGCATTGAAATTTTGACAGCATCATGTTAAAACGAGAAAGTGGGAAAGCCGAAAAGTTTTTATGATTATGTTGTGGAATGGAATTTAATAAAGAGAGTGTTGTTTGCAGTTGCGGTTTAAAAAAAAAAACAAAAAAAAAAGATGCTGGCGAATCGCAGGGCCAAAAAAGAAAGTGTGTTGTGCAAAATGCATCCTGAAAGGCAGACACATGTTCTAACAACAAAAACTCCACACACAAACTGGAAGAACACCCCCCAGGAGAATTTTATCATTATAATAGACATGTGCCACTACTAAATTTCACTTGCTTTACAATTGGTTGTTCAGAAAACACACGTGTGTGTGTGTGTGTGTGTGTGTGTGATATAATATAAATTTATGTATGTATGTTTACACACACACACACACACACACACACACAAGGCATGTACAAAAAATGCATATATTATCAGTAATGTTATGATAAGCGACGTAGTTATTGGTTTTTTTAAGTATGGATGATCAAAAGCATAATAATCAGTGTTTTATTTTCTTATGTTAATAAATTCTTGGAAAAAGGTTTACGTTCTTATATTGTGCTTCTCTGTGAGCATCCGTAAAAAAGTATAAAACCACACACACACACACACACTTGCCGAAAAAAGTATTTACATAAAAAAACTTAAAAATCTAATAAGCCAAATTTAGTATTTTTTTACCTTAATTAACAAAGTCGCAGTCACCGGCAGTGAAAGTTAGTTTAATTTACGGATGTAAATTTTAACAATCTAAAATCAAAAGCAACAAAAATACATATTAACCAAATTTTTTTTTTCTTTTGTTAACCACATCTTTGGAAGATTAAGCTACGAGACGAATATAGTCAAAAAAATGCCTTGAAGAACAATATTGTACCTGTATTTAGATTTTTTTTTTTTTTTTTTTTTTATAATTTAAAAACTAAGGTATCTTTACGAACAAATAGACGAACTCTTACAAAAAATATAAACAAAATCAAATTCACTTTTGAATTAACTTTATTAAGCAAATAGTAAAGTAAAAAATAAAGTTGTCGAGGGTGACCCGAAGGCTCCCTTTTCGATAGCTACTACACCAAGGCGTAGGGGAGGGCGCTACTCCTTGCAATGATGGTTTGATACATTAAAATTTTGAAGACATTTTACTTTTTCTTTTTTAAGAAAATATCTTTTTTAATGTAACTCCATCGTTAGCTGTTTTGTATATCTAAAATTTTATTAAAATCAATAATCAGCCAAATTCGTTTCTTTTTTTTTTTTTTTTCTTTTTTAAAACTGTTTAAGAGGGTGCATATTTTTGGTCATTCCTATTATCCACAAGAAAATTTTTATTACTTCAGAAAGTTATTTAAATTTGAACAATTTTTTAATTATGAAACTTTAAAATCTAAGTCGGTTCTTATAGACTGTGCGATCTGTTTCTCAAAATCCAAATGTTGCGTCTCATTTTCTAAGGTAGAGAGAAGTTCGTATGTCATATATGCTTTACTCAGTCATTTAGAAATGCCCAAGTTTAGGAGAAATGGTGAGCGAACTTTCTATTTCCTTCGCTGTTAGTTTTTCGTTAAATGCATATGCCTTTGAAGGTGGAAATACGCGTTTTAGTGTGTGGCGTTCTTGTTGATGTGCCCCCACCTCTCTAGGGACCCGTCCCTCGCTTTTTAGGAATCGCTTTAAAAGTTTACAAATACGCGGCGCTTGGTGAGGATCGAATTATATTAATACCTGTCTGAAAAGCATACGCTGGCCAAATTCTACTGACGGTAGTATAATTTATTATGAGATTTGATTGCAAGATTACTGTTTGATGGAAATATAAAATAGCATTTTCTTTCGCAGCTGTCCAGGGGAAACCCCTTGACATTGTGGCTAAGGTTTTGGTCTGTGACTTCGGAGTAACCGAGTTCGAACTCCAGTCGCTCTATTACGTTCATTTTCGGACTAATACGTTTGGTAGAGGTATACACTCCCTTATCCTCCTCGCCAGCAATGGGTTAAATAGTACCACTATTGTCCTTCTACATGGGTGGCTTTGGCATTAAATAACCTATGAAGGTTGATAGACCATTAAACATAAAAACTAAATCAAAATGGAAAGGTCCCGGAAAACAATTTTAACTATCCCGAAATATGTTAACTGTCGCGAAATCAATTTAAAAAATACTTTATCTATCATTGTTAGTAGCATAAAAGTAAAAAAACGATTAGAACGTTTAGGAATGAAAAATATTTATTTTGGTGAATTTAACTTTGAACTTGTGGTCTCTGTTTTAAGAAACACTGAAGCGTCAGTTTAACAAGCAAGGTTTTTATTTCGAAAAGAAACAAGACAAGATTTTTTAGATTGTATGACATAATGACAAATTTTCAAGTTATTGAATGAGGTCCAAAAATATTTTTAATTGATTATTCAAAAAGTGCAGAGCCTAGAAAACGACACTTGATTATTATAATTGTATATTAGTCCATACCAAAGTTTTGTTACAGCCTGAACTAAATTGAATTTTTATTGTCCTAACGAGGAAAAAAAGTCGACGCAGCCTCTATTCCTTAAACTGAAATTTAAAAAATGGATGAAAATCCGCGAAATTTTATTATATTTTATTAGTCGGGACCATCTCCGACGATTGGACTCGGTGTCATCAACTTATAGGAAAAGTTAGACGGGGGTTATACAAGAATTCTGCGTGCTAAACAAATCCTGGGGGCAGTATCCAACAAAACAGCGGCTGCATGGCAATTTACCTCCTATCTCACAAACCATCGAAGAAAGTCCTACTGGGTCAGGACAAACTCCCAAGAGACCTTCTAGGGTCTCCTACACACAGGAACACTGTGGGCTGAACAACAAAGTTTACATTCATCAGCTCTGTACGGACATTGGGCACTGTCTAGAGGGTGTACTGAGTGTGATGGCCTATATGGACGGATGACGATTCAAGGGATATATATATATGAAGATATATCGTATACCATAACAATGGCATTTCTCGTGAAATCAGGGTGACCGATAAATTTTTTTTTTTTTTTTTAATAAAAGTTGGTATCGTATACCTTCAGTCGCTTATTCTTTTCTAGCTTCAGGAACCCCCAACAAAGTTTTTCTAAGTTGGGTTTTTATCTTTTATAACCGTGTTTTTTTTTTTTGCGGGGGGGTTATTTCCTTTTTTTTCCCTTTTTGCTTTCATCTCTAGATGAAAAACAGCTTTCTACTTCTTTTCCATTTTTATTTAAAAATCTTTTTTCCTCTGCTCCACCATCTCTTTCTCTCTCTCCTTCCACGTACAACTGTGCAGAGTGCAAATCACCTAGCAGAACCCCCCCTCGAATATCGACAGCACCGAATCTCTATCTGAACCCTTAAAATATCCTGAATTGTTGCAGTTGACGAAAAAGAACCAATTCACCCCCTGCAGCAAACGTTCTTTACCAACTTCGACCGCCCCCATGCCGACTGCAGTCACTCACACTTATTCCACCGAAAGCATCTGACCTGGTACTTATACAGCCACCCACACAATCCTACATCCTTTTTGTTAGGAAGTTAACAGCGACAGTAAAAAAAAAAAAAAAATACAAAAACGTAAAACAACGATTGATATAAGCGGAAGGGCGGTTTCGAAATCCGCCGAAAATCATTTTGTACCTCAATCATCAAACATATATATATATATATATATATATATATTTATTGATTTTCATAAAATAATTGTTCAATGGGTCGAAGAAAATATATTGTCGGCATTGCTTAGAATAAGCAGACTGTATCCTCTACGCACAGAGATAGGACTCCAACTCATCCCCCCCCCAAACAAAAAGGGTCGTGGGTAGGTTTTTTTTATATCACTAAACTGCATCTGATGGTGAGACTCTACATCTGAGGAGTGTGTAGTAGTTCTTCATTATTACTCCCAGGTCCACTTTAAGTTGTTTGGATCCCTTCTATAGATCAAATAGACCTGTTGGAAAATTATTCGCGTTTGATAATACTTGATGGCATATAACTGTAAATTATTTGTATTAAGAAGTTACTTGAAACTATATCATTTTTATTTTATTTTATTATTACTAAGGATTCCTATTATCAAATATTTGAAACTATATAACTGTGCAAACAAATTTCTATTGAATAAAAATGATGAAACCATACTACCGTCAGCAGTAATTTACTAAGCTTTTTGATTAGATGTGGCACAAGGCTGAATGAATTGAGCACCAAACACTACCCGAGGCGCCTTGTGTGTATGTACGTGTGTTACACACACACACACACACACACACACGATCTATACGTTAGTGGTTACCAGCATGAGAAATTGAATTAACGGAGTTTAAATTTTGGTAGAGGTCACCTGTAGTCACTTCAGTCAGAAAGGCATGAAACCTTCGTTTTTACGCTTCCTCTCACAATTGAATATCTTGACAAAATATTTTACTAGTTATAATATTTGACGCATAGTTACTAAAGTATTTTCGCAATCCTTTTTCTTAAAATTCACTCCCTTCCCCATGAAGTTGTTTCAGAAAGCTGTCAGCGCCATTGTCAACCTTGACAAGGGTCCATTTTGAATATACACAGAAGGACGTAATGGTTGGTAGACTTTCCAGTTTTGAATCGTGAATTTATTCATGTTGAAGGAATAAAAAAACGGATGCACGAATATGCTAAAAACATTTGAAACTTGTTGGCGAAAACGAAAACTGAAGGTAACTTAAGAATGATATGTGTCCTAATGGTTGCCTAAAGTGCTTCAGACAGGGCTTCGAAGTCTGAAGAACGCATCGGCTGAAATATCGTGACAGATAAAAATTATATATATATATATATATATATATTATAGAAACTATATAAATCTGTTGATCTTCTGAGTTAAGAGGGGGGTTATTTTGTTAACGGTACCGCTCTAATTAGCAGGTGTGGCGAGGCTCTAGCCTGTTTATTTAAATTGGGATTTTTATTCGAGAAGAAAAAATATTTAGCAGCAGGATCTTGTCTCTTTTTTGGCAGCTTTGTATGTACCATATCTCATGCACCAAATTCGTCAGTGCGCTGGGGGTCTGTCAAATCTCTCTCTCTCTCTCTCGTTTTGTCCTGCTTATTGAGAGCACCGTAGTCAATTACTATTCTCCAAAGTACTCTAAGACTGGTGTGAACTGAGTTGCTAGATACGAACGAGACAGATGTTATATATATATATATATATATATATATATATAACTGGTTGATATGAATGAAATCGCTTGCAAGCTATGAACTGAGCACGTAGGTAAGTAATTTTTTTAAAAGATTAAGTCGGTAAAGAACTTTTTTTAATTAGATGGAAACCTTGAAAAATTAGGCTAATGTCATTTGGGGCGCTAGGTATCAAATAAATCCTAATTATAACATTTTTTTTTTTGCATGCCTTTTCACCGAAAACATTCGCAAGCCAACGAAATACTTAGTTCTCTTAAGTTCCTTCCTCGCACATCCACCCCACCCCACCCAGCCTATTACTCGACCCCTGACACTTTCCTCTGACCTATCCCCCACTCATCCTATACTTCGTGAACGCCTCCTTTTCTTTACAGTTTTCCTTACCTCCTTTGTGTGTATGTGTGTGTGTGTGTGTATATATATATATATATATATATATATATATATATATTACACACACGCACATATATACTTTTACCTCCTTAGTGTCTCATGGTACTTGCTTACCTCTCTTTCAAAACGTGTTTGTTTTGTGATTTCAACTTAATTCTCAGTATAGAGTGATGTTTGCCTCGACCTGTCGTCAGCCAGGATATTGGAGGTTTGCGTGGATAAATTTACCATTCAGTTATTTCTTCTTTCGATCCATTTCATTCTTCTCCTAGTCCGAGACCCCAGAGATACTGACTTTAACAAAAGATCACTTACCGTACTGCTAGTTTCTACTGTATCCTTCGAAGTAGTACTCTTCAATATGTATACAGCAATCTTTTTAAAAGGTTACGACTCAACAAAGAATATGTTTTTAGGTATGATACTAAACCGCATCTGATGGTAAGGCAGTAGTTCTGGAGCGTGGAGCTCCTCCGTCATTATCATTACTCCCAGGTCCACTGATTCGTAGTGACTCTACGTGTTAGTATCTAGAAATTATACGTATTCATAAGAAATTATTAATGTCCTATCTTTAACTTAGTATGAAGTCACTCTCCTTAATACTATTTTTTTTTTTTTTTTTTTTTTAAATAAAGATTATTAGTTCCACATAGTGTAATTTTTTTTTTTTATATTTCAAATCGGCTGGGATAGCCTATTATCTTGTTTATGTATTTATCTACTCCTATCTTGATTTCAACTAAATCTTCCACAATTAGTGACACCGTGGGAGTTTTGAGGTGCAATATTTTTTTATTTCTATGTCTTTGTGTTTACTTATTTTATTCTTTAACTGGTCCATTGGCCAAATGAGTAGAGTGTTCGCCAATGGTCCGGGAGACCACGGTTCAATCTCAAGTCGAGTCATACCGAAGACTTAAAAATTGGTACTTGATGCTGCCTTGCTTAGCACTCAGCACTATAAGGATCAAGGGTAAAGTGGAACAATTCAGGGAATAGAGTAACGCCCTCCTCTCCACCTGGGTGTTGTAGGTATTGAAAAGGGAACCTTCGGATCACCCTCGACGAAGGTCGCTAACTTTACTTTTATTCTTTGATTGATGAGTTATTATCTGTTGGCTCTAACATATCAATTAGTTGGCATATTTTTCTTTTGTAGTCCTTAATATATCTGGTCTTTATCTTTTTATTGGCTTCTTTTATCGATTCTGGTCGGTGTTTATTCCATTTTAAAGATTTTTGTATTCCACCGTATTTACATATACTATTTTGTTTTTTAATAAAGATTATTAGTTACTTAAAACTTTTCAAACAAATGAATATTATCAAATAGAAATAATTACTTGAAATAATATAATTCTATTGCTATTTAACACTGATAATCTCATTCAATACCGTTCGTTCGTTCATATGCACACTATCAAATAATTCTGAGTTGTGCTATGTAAATACCAATTATTTAATTTTTGTACAGTTAAACGTTTTCAAGTATTCCATGCAAATAGTTTTATTTGCGCATAGTTAAATGGTTGCAAATTTTGCTATGTAACACTAACAATTCGATTTAACGTCAGTCACTTGTTTGCTCACAGTTAAATGATTAAACAGTTCTAAGTGGGGCCATAACATGCACTACAGTACTTGAAATCATTTAAATGTGAGCAAACAAATGCGCTCTGGCTCATTTAAAAATGTTACCTACAAACTATTTCTTCATGGATATATTAAATATGAGGTATGTAAACAGGATTTAGTATTAAACAACCTACAAGGGTTGATATGCCATAAAACCCAACCAACTAGGAAATAACTTTTCAGAAAACCAATTTGCACCAAGAATTCTTCCTACTTTTTAACGATACATAAAGACTTGGTATACTTAAACCCCCTTGTTTACGTAAATCGACTATTGCTTAACATCTGTGATCATCATGTTTCTGTTCTGATGGACGTTCGACTTTTAAATATCTATTCGAGTTATTCAGCGTTAATTTCAATTTCCAAACGTCCTCTTCTCATTTGCGTTCTTTAGAAATGCTTTATGACAACACAGAATTATCGTCATCATGCCAGAAAACATACAAACCATTGTTGCCTGGGTCGTCGGCCCGGGGGCGTCCAACAAAACCGATGGTGAAGAAGAAAATTGCAACCTAAACACTACGAAAAAAACAGCGAGACGATCAAGATTCACGCAGAATTTGACGTCTTTCTCACAATTTCTCTAGGAACAGTAGTTTGATGAAAAAAAAACAACTTATATATATGTGTGTGTTTCTGTATTTTCATTTATTTATTTTGCGCGTCTAAGAAAAATAAGTCCGATATGCTTTCCACAGATGAAAATGGCGTCAGTCTTATTCGGTCTGTTTCGAAATTGGCGACAAGTTTTTCATTTACTGTTGTGAAAAAAGTGCTGTCAAGAGAAAGTAAAAATTTGGAGTTGCAAAGAAAAATACCTTGACAACTATCAATGAATCAGTCTATTGATTTGTTCATATTTAACAGTCTCTCTCTCCTATAATCGCTTGATAGTTACTAAAAACGAAATTTTTGTTAGCCCAATAGCATAAAGATTATCCTTAAACAATTTCTAATCCAAATTTCAACTTAATAATAAAACTCATTCGTACTCACCCCTTTCTAATTTCACAAGACGTAAATCTTAGGAATAAAATGACTCATCATCATCATGTCGCACAGCCGTTACGGATCTCCCTGGCCCTCTTGCGCCACCCATCTCTATCGTCCATTGCTCCCAGTAGGCCTTAGTTCTCTGAAACTGTTAGACAAGTTCACCTACCTAAGAAGCAGTGTCTCATCAACGAGACAGACATCAACATGTGACTAGCGAAGGCATGGACAGCTATCGGTCATATGAAAGTCAGACCTGACTGATTTAAAAAAAAACGTAGTTTTTTTTTCCAAGCAGTAGTCGTGTCGATACTGCTATATGGATGCACTACATGGACGCTAACTAAACGTATGGAGAAAAAGCTTGACTGCAATTACTCAAAATGACTTTGCACGAACTTATCACCGCAAAAGTGTCATTAACACTGATTTATGCAAAAATTTCCATACATACACCTTTCCAAATTCTTTTCGTGGTGACCTTAACTGAATTAGCCTATAACATGAAAGATGCACTTATTTCTTGAGCTCCACTCAGTTAGTCATTGCACTGTCCATTAACCTCCTTTTTATAAGAACATTGTCCATATAATTTTTCTATCCCTTATTTTGGTCTGTTCTGATCTAGATTGATCTTTTTTTTTATCGCTTAGTTATTTCTAGGTCTAAAATTTAAAAGAAATGAAAGCAACGCAATTATATGTTCGGTTAGCGGTATGTTTAATAAAATCTTGTTATTCACATTGACGTATCATTTCTCTCTTTCGTATGTGTGTGAAGCACACCACATGAAATATATTTTTTGGTTTTATACCTGTTCTGTTACAACAGGATGCGGCACTTTCTTATTTTATCAAATAAAACAAGAGACCCTGTCATTTTGGCTTGCATGTAAGTAAGCAAGCATCACTAGAGCATTCGACCCACACCCGACCCAGTCTTGCAACGTGGATCTAGGTGTAAAGGAGAATCTCAAGAACGAGTGGCTGTGAGTAAAAAGTCAGGTCAGAGGAGCAGCCCCTCAACCCCATTTGCCTAAAGCATTTCAAAGAATAACATGTCCTCATCCGTCTTTAGAGCTCTTGATTTTTCTAGGATACGTGTAGTTACCCCGAGGTAAGATTTTTACGAAACTTCGCCTCGAATCTTATCTACCTCCATATATATTTCTTCGTTGGTGGCAACCGTAAGAAATATTAGCTTTTTATTTATATACACTGATGCTACTGCCACCAACGAAGACACATTGAAGTGTTTTTGGAAAGTGAGAAGAGGGCTTATTTCCTGTTAGTCAATGTTCACGTCCTGGAATAAAAAAACAATAGCAGCAACAGAGCCCAGTCGGCAGGGGCTGCAGAATACACCGACTGCATCTCTGCAGAGTGTCCTGATATGACATTAAACAATCCGATGGTGAGGCTCCAGTACTGCTGGAGCTTTGGGGAATGCAGAATACCCCTTCATTGCTATCGCCCCAAGGTTCACTCTAACCCGGAGTGTTAGCACCTGATAGGGTCCTTTCTATGGGTCTAATAGAACTGTGTTCTTATGCTAAACTGAATTGTTTGAAATAGAACTGTTTATATGTATTAAAGTTGGCGATCATAGTCGAGGGTGACCCGAAGGCTCCCTTTTCAATAGATACTACACCAAGGTGTAGGGGAGGGCGCTACTCCTTTCCCTGGATTGCTCCACTTTACCCTTGATCCCTACCTTTATAATGCTGAGTATTAAGCAAGGAGGCATCAAGTACCATTTTTAAAGTCTACCTGGGATTGAACCCAGGTCTCCCGGGCCATTGACGAACACTATATGTATAAAAAAAGATAAATTAACGGTTAAATGACCTGAAAGGGTTGATACGTCGTAAAGCCACAACAGAAATGGGTTATTTATTTAAAGGTGAGCCTCTCTCATCTATAATTTGAAGGTTGGCGTTACGCAATCTTTTTTTTAACTTAAACGTATCTTGGAACAGTTAAGCTATGAGCTAGAGGTAAATGAATCTAGAAGTGCCTAGTATCAGGATAGGATCGATTAAGAACCGTTTCCGACTACGGACTAACATATGCATCATTCGTAAAAACACGAATGTGTGTGTGCGTGTTCGTTTTATGAACTAAAGAATAGACACAAATGTTCTTAGAAAATGTATATTTAATTTCGATTTGTTTCAGCCATCATCAGAAGATATTTATTTCATTTCCCCCTTACTTTATAGGATTCGCTTCTGCGAGGAATAAGAATACCATGGTATATTTGTCTTAAAAGGAAATTTAACTTTTTTTTTTATTGAAAGGTGTACTTATTTAGAGACTGATTTTTATGAATATGGAAAAATAACAAATCAGAAGAATCCGACAAAATGTTGAAAAGTGGGTAAACCGAAACACAGACAATGGATTCAATTAATATTTCGTCTTTATTTACCCAAAGACTTCTCCAGAATTCTAAAGACGAAATATTAATTGAATCCATTGTCTGTGTTTCGGTTTATTCTCTTTTCGTACACACACACATTATATATATATATATATTATGATGACACGATTATTACCTGAAATTTTTACCTTAAAATGTTCGCTCTTTAGGATTAATATTCATCCCCGTATTAAGTAGAGTGACAAGGAAAGATACCTTGAAAAATAATTCCTGCTTTTTTATCATTAGCCAGCGAATTCATTGTCGTCCCATGTGTGTTTATTACTTATATTGTATGAATATTTTCTTTTAGAAAACTGAAAACCACTGAATGAAGATTCTTTGCTGACCTATTGGTACACTCTCCCTTTTCTTTTTTTTTTCTCCCTCTGACCTCGACTTGACATCTAAGACAGACCTCTTTTTTCTAAGTTGATCCCTTTAACAAACGTCGTTCTCTTAGATAATTTAGAACCCATATGTCTTTTCCTCTTTTCAATCCCATGAGAGAGGAAAGGGATACCAATTTTTTTTCAATTCCTAAATGTTAGCCTTTCTTGCTTACTTAGTTGGTCATCTGGTCGGTGAAGTATCTGATGGGGAATACCACCAGACTTAGGTTTTCCGTCAGATAGTGGGAATGTCAAATCAAAATGGAGACTATATCATTTGGAGTATTCGGACTATTGTCCCCATCTTTGTTATTCACAACGTTTTGGCTAATGTGTCCTTGGTCTTCAGTTGTTTCTAGTCGAACTCTGGAACTTTAACAGGACCAAACCCTTTATCTACTCCGGGTGCTAGATTGTTCTAATCCGTTAAACACGACGTGTCATTGCATTCGCAAAGTGAGTCGGTAATATTGATTATCATAGCGTTAAACATGACATGAAGGTCTGAGTTTGACAAACAGCTGAAGAAGTCTAAAGAGTACAACGGCTGAAACATTGTGTATATAACAAAGATGAGGATTATTGTCAGAATACTCTAAATAATATGAATTATCAAGCCTCATAAAAAATTTCAAATAAGATGCAGGTTTGTCGTATTATACTTTGTTGTATTCACAACTTTATAAAAACGATGTGTTAATTTAAATCTCACTTGATAGAATAAATTTACTTGATGACACGCCAGTACACTGTACTAAAAATGGAATTATCGAGCGAATATTAATAAATCGTTGATTGATTTGATGTTAATTTAAATTTGATGACTAAATGACAACGTTGTTCATAGTTCAAATGACTAATTTTCAAAACTGGTAACCTGAGTAATCCTGAGTATTATGATGGGGAACTCATGACTCTTAATTCGTTCAAAAAATTTACAATCTCGCTATTTGCTTGTTTGTTTATATCAGTATTTCTTTTATTTATCTATTCTTTTTTTTCTTTTGTAGCTGGACAGTGTAAAGTAAGTATGTGTCAAAAACAATGGCCAACCTACCACATGAACACTATGGATATGGATCCATTATCCAACGCCTACAACTGTCGGGCCCTACGAACGACGTGGCATTGTATTCGCAATGTGAGTCGCGGCTGTGTCGGTAATATTGATTATCATAGCGAGAAGTCTCGTGTCCAGAAGCAAATGTCCATTCGAAAATGTTCAACACAAGGAGAAACATACGATCCCCTGGATCAAACTCACAGACCCCCAGTTCAACGGCCCCACCCGGAGTGTATGTACAAGGGGAAAGGCACTTACAAACATTGTGGATTATTTGGGGACCCGCATTTACGAACTTTTAATCGCGTTTGTCAGACTTGTAAAATCCGCGGCGCTTGGCCGCTCGTGGATAACAAACGGTTGACAGTTATGGTGACTAACAAACCTGTGGTGGTCGACGGCAGTGCAACAGCTACAAGCATGGTAAGTGTCCTCAATCATTTTTGTTTTCGTGACTTGTTACATTATTAGCGATTTCTTAGTATTTTAAAATAATGAAGCAATTTTAAAAGACAGTCTTTTCCGAGGCAAGATAACCGAATAAGATTCATTGTCTCGTAGAATTGGGTATCAATAATATAATAATAATCTATCTGTAAAAATGTTTTTTATGGGTTAGATTTCTGGGGGAAGAAAAAATTTAGGTTTCGTATTTTTACTGAAGATCGTTTTTACTCTATTTGAAAAGTTAAAGCACCCTGAACTCTCTAGTGTTGGTAAATTACTAGTCCAAGCGAAGAAAAACTCAAATTCAACTTAAAAGTAAGTAAGGTGACTAAACATTGAGGTAGATTATCATAAAAAAGGATAAGGCCTGTTAAAGGGCGGATACACCTCTCAATGGGTTAACACTCATTTACTACCCCTGGCAAAAATTAGGGATTTAGCCTTCTTAGAGAATTAAAATTTTTATTTTACTCTTTGAGAGTTTTTCACGCCAGCATTAACTGATAGTTTTTCATTGGAGTCTGACAGACAGCTAGTCTCCTTAAGTGTCGACTTTTCTTAGTGTTCGCGCCAATTTCAATAATGTTTAGTTTTGATTGACTCTACTCGTCTCATTGGGTGCCCCTTTCATATGGCCCTGTGCCACATCTAAGCAAAAAGCTTAGTAAATTACCTCTACTCGTCCTCTTATTTCCAAGTCCTCCAGCCCCTGTACCAATCATTTGGTTACTGTACCAAACACACCAATTACAATTGGTATCACAGTTACTTTCATGTTCTATAGTTTTGTTTTTTTTCTTCAATTCTTTGCAAGGACGAGGTACTTAGCTTTCTTTACGCTTTTTTCTGTTTAATCTTGTGGTCTGCCGGAACGGCAAAGTCCAGTATTTGTCAGGTTTTTTTTTTTTTTACTATCACTTTCGTCTGGTCTTCTGGCCGAGATTAGATGATCCGTTTGTATCTAAAAATTCCAGGGAATTTTGTGCATCTCATTTTCTCGGATATATACTTAAATCTAGTTAATGAAGCTAGAATTAAATAGGTTATTATTATTATTTGATAGCTGAACACTTTAGCTTTATTAACTAGATTAAAGAATTTGAATTAACGGTATTATTTTTCTAAGTCATGCAGAGGAGAATATTTTTGTTATAACCCAATCTTGAGGAGAAAATAATCGAATTCTTTGACAAAATCGAGGATTAATTTTTAGTTATCTCACCAAGAACTTTTGATGTGTTTTTTTGCGGGTATGGATTTCACTCATTTAAGGAAATATTCTTTATCTTTGTAATTTCAATTTTCCAGGAGATATTACTGGTAGGATGGAGTCGTTTGTTTTTCAAATTCCCAATTGAATTCAGATCCGGACTGTTTGCTGGTGCTGTAGTTCATTTTTCTTTTCTTTTCTTTTCATTATATGACTTTACAAAAGAAGAATTTTAATCCTTGTTGTTTAGTAACAAGACACAATTAGTGATATGAAAAATAATATTATCAATACCAAAGCAAATCTTCTTTGGGTGTTATTTGTTGGTTTTCATTTAATTTCTCTCTCGTTTGAATCTCATTTCATTCAGCCGATTTCCAACCGTTTCTGTCACAAATATTGATTCCTATTTCGACCCATTACTTTTATGAGGCTGACTGGGTATTGCTATCTTATTTCATCAGGAGTAAAAGTAGGTTTATTTTGTGTGTGTATGTATGTATGTAATATATATATATATATATATATATATATATATAAAGAGTGGAGAAGTACACTAAAAAAAAGAAAATTTCTTCTGATATTGTCAATTACAATCTAATCTAAAGTGTGCAAAAAACTAAAACAAAAATTAAGTTATATATACTTAATTTTTGTATATATATACACACTTAATTTTTGTGTATATCTATATATATACACTTAATTTGTGTGTGTGTGTATATATATATATATATATATATATATATATATACACTTAATTTGTGTGTGTGTGTATATATATATATATATATATATATATATATATATATATATACACTTAATTTTTGTGTGTGTGTATGTATATATATATATATATATATATATATATATATATATATGCTTAATTTTTGTGTATATATATATATATATATATATATATGCTTAATTTTTGTGTATATATATATATATATATATATATATATGCTTAATTTTTGTGTATATATATATATATATATATATATATGCTTAATTTTTGTGTATATATATATATATATATATGCTTAATTTTTGTGTATATATATATATATATATATATGCTTAATTTTTGTGTATATATATATATATATATATATATATATGCTTAATTTTTGTGTATATATATATATATATATACACACACTTAATTTTTGTGTATATATATATATATATATATATACACACTTAATTTTTGTGTATATATATGTATATACACACTTAATTTTTGTGTGTGTATATATATATATATATATATATATATACACTTAATTTTTGTGTATATATATAATATACTTAATTTCTGTG